>JAURVB010014450.1:0-31991 GCA_033002965.1 Piper betle | reverse complement strand
TTTGCACAAATTTGAATATTATACATTTTCATCAGAACCTGCTTTGAGGTATTTATCAATGTTGATGGTGACAATTTTTTTTTTTGAAATGACTCTCTCGTAATTTCTTAGCATCTATTATAATAATACCTATAAAAGCTCAACACACACATTGATTTTTCTGACATCAATGTTGAATAAAACATGATTTGCACTTACATGACAAGCATCATTCTCCTCTCCTACGTAGTTGGACATTCATAAAGCATAACCTAGATTTTATAACTGAATAACATACTTAAAAATTTGGGGATTTAAACATTCATAAAAGTTATACGACATAGAGTTAGGTACCTTTTCCAAATAAATAAACAATTAAACAACAATTGACAAGGTGAGAAAAAAAAGGTATTACTGCATACTATTAGCTAACCTTTATTTCAAACACATGATTAGATAACCCAACAAGCAACCTAGTGAAGCTCATCACACAAAGCAAGAGTTTCCAGTAAGATAACACAACCCTTAGTGATGTCAACCCTCCTTTTTCTGGGTTTGGGGTTGGCATTGTACAAGCATTGGTCATGCAATATTTAGTCCTCTTTTGTATTTATTTGTGCTTTGTTATTTTTGGTGTGAAATGTGCCAATTTATATTTATGATTATGTATGCATGAATTGTGAAATTTTTAGAATCTTTTACAAGAAGCAAAGAGAAAACTTGGTGAGGTTCTTTCCGCCTTTGAATTCTTGGATATTCATTTCGTGGAGATGGTAAATCCTTTCAATGTGGTAGTTTTTCAGTTTTATAGCCTATTGCAAAAAACTCTATTGAAGCTAGAAATATTTTTGGCTGCTATCATGAAACCTGAGCATTATGGATGACTTAGAAGCTGACGAAATTTGGAAAACAGTAAATAAATGTGTTTAATTATCAATACAAGTAATTTTTCTTTGCAAGAAACTTTCTTACTTTAAGTATTTAGATTCCTGAGATTTTCTTCATGGAAAATAAATTTTTTTGATTGAACTGACTTGTTGATTGGAAGAGTGATATACGTAGTTTTAATTTCTAGAGGTACTTTATTTATTTGCATGAAGGACTATACATATTTTGCATTAGCAAAATGTGAAATTTTTAAAAAAATAAAAGGGTAGCCTGGTGCACAAAGGCTCCCACATGTGTGGTGAAAATAAAAGGGCAGTCTGGTGCACGAAGGCTCCTGCATGTGTGGGGCCTAGGAAAGGGTCGGACCACAAAAGGTCTATTCTTGTGGCTTTACCCTACATATTGCAAGAAACACATGAGAATGCTCGGTCATATGATGGCAACTCTTACTAGTTGCGCCAAACCTCCCTTCTGTCATGTTACTACTATAGAAGAAAGTTCATGCACAAATTTGAATATTATACATTTTCATTGAACCTGCTTTGAGGTATTTATCAATGTTGATGTGACAATTTTTTAGTCAAGCCAATACTTCTCTCATCATCATCATTATCTTCTCATGTTTATCTAGGATAAGGGTTGAGGACATAAACTCCTCTCCTAGTCAACCATCCCACTTGGCCTGTGTTTAACTATTTATTTTGCATGTGATAGGTCTTAACCCACTTAGAAGGTTGCACGGAACCCATTACCATCCTCACCATATAACTTCTATGTTCTCATTGAGACTACATGCAGTGATGAAGTATATGACAAGTATGATTTTGTTCTCTTTTCATTGTTAGTTGTTGATAGTTTAAAATATATTATATTATTATTATTTTTTTGTTGATCACATTATAAAAATTATATAGATATTGTTAATACTTCCTATTTAAGTGTTGTAGATCAAAAATATTGCCTTACTGTTTGATTGTATTGTTAAATTTCCCTCTTCATCCCTTTTCGTGGTATTATGATTATCTGACAATCATATTACTTTCAATTTCAAGTCGTCTTCCTACATTAATATTTGTGCAGCCACAAAATTTTGGCCTTTGGCTTTGTAATTCAATACATTCTATGAGAAGAATTTGGAGAAGGATTTTTAGAAAAAGTCATAAGAGAAATGTTAAAATGTCTGTTTTAAAGACATATCTACAAAGATTTGAGTCATTTACACATCTTTCTTTTACGCCATTGCCACACACATGTTAGCCCATGCAGCCGTGCCACAGAATTGCATACTAAGTTTATCGATCTATAAATCATGCTATGTTTTGTCTTTAAAATTAGAATGGTTGTAACAGCCACGTAATGGGTGATTTCCTATTGATATATTGTTTTGTTGTTTGAAGGAAGTCAAATAAAAAATGGAATTTTTAAAAAATAATTCTCCACAATCTTTATTTTTGTTGAGACAAAATTATAAAACTAGCCAAAGAGCAATGTGCGGGGGTTCTTTTATATTTACTAAATTATATATTAATAATATATAAAATTAAATTCCCAAAAATATTACTAATTAATATTTTTGGATAAAAATAATGAATATCTATTTAATTTTAACAAAAAATATCCATTTTTAGAGTAATTATGTTATTAAAAATATTTTGAATATTTTCATTTTATGTTAATAGTAAGTGATAATCTTAATTAAGTAGGTATTAATAAGAAAAGATTTTATTTGAGTAAAAATTTAAAATTTAAATGGATTTTATCATTTTTAAAGATTTTTAATTTTATAGAATTATTACTCTAATAATAAATAAATAAATAGGAATCTTAGATTATGTAGAAATCTTAAATTAAGTGTGTATTATAGGTGACAAACTTTAATTTGAGTAATTTAATTATAAATATATGGGTAAAATTTAACAATATTTTTTAGAATTCCTAATTTGGGTATAATTATACTTGAAAATTTTATAATAAAAAAATAATTATTAAAATATTAAATTGTGTAAGTATTAATGAACCTATGAAGCTATTGTGGGCCAAAATTAACCTATGCAAGAAAGGCTGAATGATGATAGGCAGAAAAAACTTAGTGCCTTAATGCAAGGGGGGTTGAAGATCTTTGTATTAGATTGGTTATTTATTTTTGAAGTCTATGCAGGGAGAAACTTGAGGCTTTTCTTTTGTATTCTATGGAAAGTGGCCTCATTGTTGATGAGGTCGTTGCACAAGACCTTAACCAGGCATCCTCTTTTGGGAAAATTCACAGGTTCCATCTTATGACTGATCTTTCCAAGAAGTTTTGTTGTTAAAACTTCTTTATATTGGAATGCTTTTTTGCAAAACTTTAGACAGTTTAATGGTTCAAGTAGATTTGCTTATGAATTGAAAATACATCGATTTTTCATGAAGAAAGATCCAATGGGCTGCAGTGGGTTTAAGATAATGTTTGGGACCTAAAAATAGATTACTAGATTAACAAAAGACAACAATTTATTGTAGTCTATTTTTACCCGAAAATTAGTTGCTTAGCCATTTTTTATAGTCATCTTTGTTTAGATAGTTGACATATTTGGAGTTGGGAAAAAAATAGTATCAATTAGTGTAAATATTTTCCTATGCCTTCTCAAGTAAATATGAGCCAGTTTTAAAAATAATGGCCATATATGATCTTGATGGATGCCTAGATCTTCTTGGCTGGTACGGCTATATTCACAGTCACTACTACTAAGCAATCTGAATAAGGGCTTATTTATAGGCTTATAGCTTGCAAGGCAAAATATTCAAATCTTTTGGGAATATAGGGCCATGTCATTTGCATAGCTTGTTACCTGGTATAGTTGATTACTTAAAGAACTATTGCCATATTTGTATGCATTTGAATATACATGTGACACTCTGAAGCCTTATCTAGATGGAAGCAGTTAGGCATAGATTATTGCTGCATTTGGATCTTTGATGATCGTCAGCTAGTGCTCCCCTGCTACTTGAATCTTGAGTATCAAATTGCCGACATATCTATTTAATCTGCTTGAAAAGGTTGCAAGAGGAGGGCAGCAACAAAGCAACATAAAAAGAGCAAAGAAGAAGTAGTCGGAGAGAGGCCATCTTTAAAAATGAGCAATAAAAAAAGGATCATCATATAAGAAAGTTGTAGAGACGGATGTCTAAGCAATATGTTTGGTTAATAGTGGATGATACGAAAGCAAGTAGGTTTATAACCTTATACGTGGTGGTTTGTTCTTAAGCCATCTAAAAATACAGAATCTTCACTAACATTTTTTAAAAATTTACTGTAATTTTCCCTCAAATTGATATTCCTTTCCCTCTCATTTTAACTTGTGGGAGTCAAGAGTTGTTCTATAAATAAGTAAATCCCTGTTACATATCGTCAATATCGAATCATATTTCTTGCTGAAGGTAGTCCAGGTTTTAGGCTTTACTTCAAGTTATATGATTTTTCAAATTGATTTCCTGGTTTATATCAGGGTGTACCAGAAGCACTGTTGAAAGCAGGAGCAGCTTATGAGTACGATCTGTCTCTTCCTATTGAACACATGTGCAATATTGTGGAGGACATGCGTCCGCTTCTTGGTATGGATCTTGCTGTTTTTTTCTTTATGGTTGGATTTGGATGGTAGTGAATTTATGTGTAGGCTACAGTTTCTCAGGAGGATGCGTGATAGAAATGTTGTAGAACCAACTCTGCTCCTGAATCCTGATAATTTATGAGAGCCATCTTTCATAAGAGGATTAAAATTTTATCCCATTTAAGTTTAAGCATACATATTTAGCCTTTTCAGTATGAGTAATATAAGAATCTTGGTTGACTGATTTTGCTAAGCTGAATAATAGGAAGAAATTGGCCTATTGCTGATAGATTGCTTGATCCACTCGTCAAGTTTGGCTAACATATTCTCCAATGAACCTAATTATATGTGGTCGATGCATCAAATTTGGAAATTAGGAATTCAATATGTTTGTGTGGCTGCAAGACTGTTAGTCTGTTATTTTCGGCTTTAATATGTACTTCTAGAGTATGCCTTCTTTTTCAAGGCTACTTACACCTACCCATAGTTACAATGTTAGCCAAGATTAGTGGGTTAACGGAGGTTTGATACCCCTTTTAATTAAAAAAATGGCACACAATGGAAAATATTCTGCTATCACTACTCTAGTGCACTGATAAACGTTTTCTTCTTTTCTTTCTTTCTTTACTTTTTCTTTTTCTTTTTTTTAAATATTTTTTTTAATTTCATGTTTGTGATTTAAGGCACCATGGATTACGACCGAGGCTTTAGAATTTAAGGTTATAGTGTTCTGTCTGGATCAAGATATGTCTGGACATACTACCTCTTTAGAAAATTTAACGAAAATAAGCACAACTTCTTATAAATTAACTCAATTGTTAGTCAATTGAGTTTTTTTGGTTATATTTCAGGTTCATCAGCCAAAGTTGTTGGTTATGGACATCTTGGAGATGGTAACTTACACCTCAATATATCTGCTCCTCAGTATGATGATGCTGTAATTTCCATGTGACCATTTGTTTTGAGAGGATATGGAGTTCAAATTGATATTTCATATTAACTCATTTGACTTTGTGGCAGATTTTATCTAAGATTGAGCCCTTTGTTAATGAATGGACATCTAAGCATAGGGGGAGTATCAGTGCGGAGCATGGTCTGATGGAAGCTGATAAACTCCATTACAGCAAGTCATCTGAAACTGTAAGTATTCTTCATAATTTATCAATAAGTTTCAATTTCAATACCTTTGTCATTGCTAGACATTTGAAAAGTTTTCAATCCTCACATTTGGATTTTTCATGAAGATGCAATGCAATATCTGAGTATTTGGACTATACATGATCTATGGCCCTATGTGATATGGTGCCTAATCGCATTGGGTCAGTAAATTTAAAAATTCATACAGTGTTCTTGGCAACAAATATTGGTTTCTAGGGATTCAATGAACAGTTTGAAAACACGAAGGGTGTTTTTTTGCCTTCTTTGGCTTTTGGTAGAGCAGTTTGCAGCTCTTGGTGTTGCTCAAAAGCAAATACAATGTAACAAAATCATCATGATTGTCGACTCTCACTGCAACACCTAACAATAAGGATGTACTTGAGAATATTTTTGTATGGGAATTATTATTTGCTTAGAAGATTTGACAATTTAACATTTGTTTGTCTTAACGCGAGTGTAACTTATTTTTCTAAAATTATTTGGCAATATAAGGTGAAAATGCTTTACGTAGATCAAAGAAAGTGTAGTGGATCGACATTTACAGATGAGTTGCATGTGTGGAATTGTTTAGGTACTACTGACGGCTGAAATCAAAAAGCTGTTGGACCCAAGTCGGATTATGAACCCATATAAAGCGTTTCTTTGGTCCTTGTTGTTCCATGGCTAAGATTGAAGAGGTAACTCCTCACTTTTTTCCCTCCTAAGATATAAAGTGAAGGAACTTTTCATTTTGAACCCCAACCTGTATAATCTAGTGTGTTCTTAACAAGGAATAAAGTGTTTATGTGCTAATGGGCAAAAAGGCTACCTTCCTCAATACAGGTCTTGTTAATTATAGAGGAGGTTAATTTTTCATTCACGATGAGAAGATTATTATCCATTGCCCCATTTTTTTAAATGTTTTCCTCTGTTAGGTTTTTTTATATCTTCTGTTCTATCACGAAGTTTATCTGATTCATCTGGTCATGTGAAAGAATATAATTATGATTGTAAGGGGATCTTTAGATTGAAAAGTGACGGTTGAAAAAGAAGTCATAATCAAGAGCTGACTTACGTGAAATAATCCAAGCACAATTCTGTTGCAGGCATTCGGAACATTGAAAAAATGACTGGCAATTTTCCAGCGAATGTGTGAGTGCAAATTACTTGTCCAACAATGTTACATGATTGCTACCATCAAGAGGGTAATTATGCATGTTTCAATCACTTTTCTTCAAGACTTACAAACTAATGCTTCAGTCGTTTGACAGATTATTTTGGGCTTGTTAATCGGACGCCAGGTTCGTCCTACATTTTTGTTGATTACTATTAGTTTATGAGTTTGTAATCTGCCACGCAAAGTCTGTTTGTTTTTTGTTTTTTTATCGCTTTGCAAAATGTTAATTCGGAAAAGCACGAACAGAATTTGTTTTTAAGACGAAAGGGCCCGGGAATCTGAGATTCAGAAAGCTTCATTGGCGCATGTAGATATAGGTGTTAATGCGAACATTTTTATTTTAGAAAGTGTACATGTCCATTTAACGTCTCTGTTTGTTGGTGGAGTGTCCGGACCCTGGGCCACTTTGAATTGAATGCCGTGGAATTCTGATCACAGTAAAGATAAACTCTAGAGTCTAGACTGGGGAAGGCTGGTGAGCCCAAAATATCTAGGTCCTGAGAACCTCAGTAAATGGTTTATCCAGATGGCTCTCACGAGGCAACCTTAAAAATTCTCAACCAGGCTTATGGATATGAGTTTAAGACTTTTAAGTAGTTAGTTTGTTTGGATTGGAATTGATTTTTATGATATTACAGCCAATTTATTTATAGGTGAGTTAAAGTAAAAAATCCAAAAAAATGGTAGCACAAAAGAGGCACGGCATCTGCCCTTGCTAGTTAGGCCGCATTTATTGATAAAATAAGAAATATTTGCACTATTAATCCACGTGTGAGACACTGAACCCAGAAAGATTAACTCTGTTCAACTCCTTAACTGGAAAGACAACCAAATAAAGATCTGCTTTGATTTTAATTTAAGCTGGTATAATAATGTTATTCTTACTTGGTAACACATTCAACAAGTAGGTATTATTGTGGATCAACTTTAGCTTTAAATTTTTAAATATTACTAATGTTTGTTAACGCCATTTAATCGAAGTATATTGGGGAACATCCAACGGGCACAGTTAAAAATCTTTCCAACAAACACAAAACAACTAAACCTCAAAGCTTATTCTAAAACTATAAACACCCAAGGATAACAAGACTAGATTTATCGTATTAATCACCATCTCATTCTGTAGGTTGCAACATGCATGCAGTGAACATCAAATTGTGTCTCGTAAGCAGCAGTTACTTGTACAACATTAAAGGTGCAGATGAATCTGTTGATAATGATTTTCAGAGGAGAGTAGGATCTTGACAGGGATTCTTTCATGGTTTTGCATAATTAAAAATTGGGTCGATACGCTCAAGGCGTGCCGAGTACGTCGACAGTTGCAACTACGAGGGAGAAGTTGGTCACAGACTGGTGCAATTTGGTCTGCGGACACATTAATGGCGGACGCTCAACCGCTTTTGTGAGCGTACTGTCAGCGCCAAACGTCTTCTCCTTCGGCGTCTCCTCTCTCTCCATCCTCTTCACTCTTTATATCACCCTACTGATCAACTCTTTACTTCGCCGCTTTCACTGTTCATGTTTTTTAGGTCTGAACGTGGGAAGTTGAGGTACTCGCTTTGATTCTCAATGGTATATATGTTGAGTGAACAGAGTGCTTTCTTGTGAGTGTGAGTGAGGTCATGTTGCAGTTCTATGCGTGTGCTGCACTTGCATTCTCTTTTTGGGTAGAAGGGAAAGGGTGAGACTATGGAAAGTGTCGGCGCTAACCCAGCTCATTTGCCTCCTCTCTTTGCAAATGCTGCTCCTCCTTCCTCTCCCTCTTTCTCCTCACGGCCTTGTTTTGTTTGTGTGTTGCTTGGGAAGCTCCTCTCTGTCATCCTCACCTTCTTGTTTGCAGCTGGTGAGTTTCCATTTTAACGATAGAGTTTGGTTGACTCCTCAAAATGGTGGCTTTCTTCACCTTTCATACTCATTTCCTGTACAAATTCCGACATAAGATGACTCTGATGCAAATTTGTTTCTGTTTTTGGTTTTTTCTTACCTTTTGTTACTTATTCTTGTGCGGCTGTTTGAGTGTTTTAGTGTACAATTGCTACAGATCAACCGTTTGGTTTTCATTACAATTTGCAGTGGGATCTTTCATTGGGGCCATGACTGGGGCGGTTGTAGGCCAAGCAACTGAGAGTGGGTTCTTCAGAGGAGCCAGCATTGGAGCCATTTCTGGGGCTGTCTTCTCCATTGAAGTCTACGAATCATCCCTTCTTCTCTGGCGTTCTGATGTCTCTGGATATTGGAGTCTCCTCTACGTGGTACCCAAATAACTCTTTGGTTATTGTATGAAATATATGCCTCTTTTCATACAGTTATTGGGTTTGGAGAAATCGATATTAATACATTAGCTTATTTTCAGATCGATATCTTCAAGAGTCTACTTAGTGGGAGGCTGGTAAGAGAGAAGGTTGGCCCTGCAATGCTTAGTGCTGTCCAAAGTCAGGTGGCCTATTTGGTCCTTAAATGAACATTTTGCACTCTTTGGTTAACACAGAAAGAAGAATAATATGAAGGCACTTCAATTATCCGGTGCCAAATTTGTGATGCATTGATAGGATGATAATCATTTACTGAGTTTGAATTTGCAGATGAGTTCATTTGAAGCAAACGGAGAAATGGTCGACCTGTTTCCTATTGGTGGTACAAGAGGGCTCTCGGCTGATATTGTTGAAATGCTTCCAAAGATCAGAATCACAAAAACAAACAACACTGACCATTCAGGGGAGAAAATACTTTGTTCCGTTTGCCTCCAGGTCAGTATGAAAGCTATCAGATATTTAACTTTGATGTCTCATCTTTACCATAAGTTGTTCACAATCGCTTCATATTTGAGATCCTTGGTACAAAGCCAGTCATTTACCATATTGAAAAATTACACAGCATGCCATGATCTATTCGTGATCACTGCATCTTCCCATCTCCACACTATCAGTTTATTTTGCATGGTACTTGGTATCGACATACCAGCAGCCTTAGAAAACTCGGCGAATTGAGTTTGTGATGAACTTGTAGCACTAAGCCACAACACTGTACTTTGATTACAAACATGATCTTGCAAAACAAGATCTCATTGTATCCCTTGTTAGAATTAGAATGCTCAAGCTATATTGGTATATGCTTAGCTCATTTGTCAAGATCTGGATTCGTATTGAATGTGCATAACTTGGGACAGGATTTCCAACTTGGAGAGACTGTGAGGAGCTTGCCACAATGTCAACACATGTTCCATCTCCCCTGCATTGATAGCTGGCTCATCAGACACGGTACTTGCCCGTTATGCAGAAGGGACCTGTGAAAACATGATATATAGTAGAAGTATATACACATGGTTCAAATGGTATATCTTGCAGTTAAGGAGATGTTTTAATTTGTGCTGTGAAAGCTCGTTTAACTTGTTCATGCTGTTTCCCACTATCGAAGAGGAAAAGCACTTGTGTATGCTAACAAACACTGCTAAGCAGGCAGTTTCTCATCTACTAAACTAGTGTCTCGCATTGATCTCTTGCCTAAACAAATTCAAGAATGCCCAAATAGCCAGGTGCGTGATGATCACCAGAAATATGAAGCATGAGCAAGAAGTCATGGACACTTTTTTTATTTTTTGTGGGGGGCCGAGGCAGTATTATTTAAAATCAGAAAGATATGAAGATTCAGGATAGCGCTTGCCCAAACATTGAGAGCGGTTCTGCGTCAATGCATGTTCTGTAGAGAGAGCAGGAAGGGAACTCGTCAACTCCAACCTCACCAATGAATGACATGCAGTTGCTAAGTTATGATTATTGCTTTATTTATTAACGTATAACAATTGATGCATGATTAAAAGATATTCATAGTATGCACATAATTTTAAATGTGCCTATAAAGCGTAAAATTTATTTTCAGGTAAAGGCGTAAAGCATAAAAGTTTTTTTCATTGTCTCCCACAAATTAAACCTGTCCACTCGATTAAACCTTGCCTTTGTGTGTTCTCTCTCGGCTAGACAAGTGAAGTCAAGAAGCTTGGGAATCACAAAATGTCTCCATTACTAATGACCGGGGATCAGTATACAATATAGCAGCTTGGCCTGTGGCCAAAATAAAATAAAATAAAATAAAGACAATAAATAAAAAATAAAAAAGCAAAAAAATCATTGAAGGAAGAAGCGAATGTGCAGCGAATAAAAAACAATAACTCGATTGAACTTGATTGAGCTCTTATTCAAAGAGATAAAAGTTTAATTTGAATTTGAATTAAGCGAAAATAGGTTATATCAATATGACCTTTTTTATTATTTTTAAATTTAGTGTGTTGAATTTCTTTTTTTCAAAAGAAAAAACAAAATTATATGGTTTTTTTCTTAATTACAAATGCGAAGTTTAAATTATCATTAAAGTTATAAAGACAAAACTATCATTAGGTTTATTTCATAATAAAATAAAAAATTAAAGCAATCTAACCCAAAATTATAAAAAAAATTATTTTACTCAGTCACGAGTGACTAGATTTGATGACTGTATTTGACCACCTATAAGCCGAGGACAACCAGGCCTTAGGAGACTATATTTGGCCACCCAATTATTATTTGGTTTATCTCATCTTATTTTTAGAGATGACTGGTGATTAATATAAAAATTAATAAAAAAACTTAATTTAATTAAAAGCTTGTATATAAAATTTCTTTCAAGTCCCTCTCAGGAGCTCATAGGGCCTAATAATAATATTAGAGACTTCAATTAAAATGCTATGTAGATTTATCTCATGTTATGTTTGAAAGATTAAATTTTATTTTTTAATTAATTTTTAAATTAAAAAAATTTTTATGAAATATATTTTAAGTTACTTTTGAGATCCCATAGCCTGATCCCAGCAAATATAAAGGGCAGCCAGGCCTTGATTCCATCGTGGCCCAAGAGTGTTAATTGATTGAGGCGAGTCAATATCAACGACCCTCAAACTTTGACCGTTTATTTAAAGTTCGAGCCGTGGAGAAAAGGGTCGGAGTTGTCTTCTGCGGGGCCGCAGCGAAGTGCCGGGTCCACCCTCCTTCGTCTCCCCCAGAGTCCACCGTCCACCCTCAACAACCCGGCCGCCACCGCCTCTTTCCGACGCTGCCGCCGGAGCAGGTCCGCCGACCGTCCTTCGGCGGTGCCAGACGGAGTCTGGTTGCGCAGGTCGAGTTCTACCCTTTTCCGCAGCGCTACGGATAGAGGCCGTCGGCATTAGGGTTTGCCCTAAGTTTGTTTCTGCTTTGAGCTCGGGCCATTGTAGGAAGATGGCATTTTGGGGGTTATATACGCTCTATGAGAATTTGTAGCAATATCTCCAATCTTGTTAGATGGTACTCCCAATCATGTAGAGTTATTACACAATCCGGTTGTCAAATCTCGAGAAGATTGTTTGTTCATGATTTAAGGAGACCTGCTTGGTTTGTTTACGAATCCCTAAAGAGGTAGGAGCAAGATTTTTGCTTCTGCTGTGCAGGTAAGCAAGTTTTTGCAATTTTAATTTTATGGTTTTATTTTTATTTTTTTGCAGTGGCTGATTGGTAAATCAATTTGTGGTATTGTTTTTAGGCTAAAGTGAAGCCGGCAGTGAAGGATCCAAAAGGGCTTCGTTTAAACGGTGCCATAACTGCACGTACTATTAGACTTGTCACCGATGAAGGTAAACCCTGTTTTAAGACGTCACTTGTTGAATGTACTCCATTGCGTGGCAATGGTGTCACTGCTGCATCTCGTCTCTGCCTTGTGAATGACTATTTGAACTTCTGCATCTTCATTGTCGCGGTTGTTACAAGAACCGTATTGTTTATCTTGCTGCTAGGTCATAGCATTGTGTCAAGACAGGAAGCCTTAAATCTGGCGGCTCAGCTCAATCTTGATCTTGTGGAGGTAATTTTCTAAAGATGGTATTTATTTGTGTCAGTAAATAAAAGTTTGCTAATGGCGGGTAGTATGAACAGATAAATAACTTAAAATTTCCAATGTCCATCATCTCCTCCAGTGCATTTAATGTGTTGGTCAGTTTTACCAATGACTGTTAGTTTATCTACACTCTTTCTTTCTCTCCAGTTTAAATGGAAACTCCAAATTAAATGACGCTTAAGCGTTGATAGCTGAAGTGGCTATAGACTAATGCATATAGATGATTGCCTTGAATTTGCTAGTGTAGTGAAATTTGCATAGGGTGGACAGTATTTTTCAATTCAATAACTGCTTGCGGATCTGCAAAGTTTGCATAATTGAGCAGTAGGTTATTCGTGTTTTCAGATTATTTGTATTTAATTGAGCAGTAGTGTAACTTGTTGGCAGTTATGGAAATTTTGGTTTGCTACTATGGAACTTCTTTGACGTGGTTAATAGTTAAAGGGTGAATAAACTTATTCACCTCAAGACAAAATCTTATCACTGCTTTGCGTGGCTTGCATTTAGTTTCTTAAGCATGCATGATTAAACATATTTTTATATTGCAGAATGCCTAACTATTTTTTTGTGTGTTAATTTTGTGACAAAATCTTTAACATTCTTCGTATTTATTTAGATTCTTAGCACTTCATGATCAACAGTACTCATCAAAACAAGCAAGACCTGCATCAAAATGCTCATATGAAGTTACTATTGCTAAGGTCTTTAATATCACAGTGCTCATATTTTTTAGGTTCAACGCTTTTCAAATCCTCCTGTTTGTAAAATCATGGATTATCACAAAGAGAGGTATAAGCAGCAATTGAAGGAGAAGGATCGAGTAAAAAATAAGGTATGAAGAAAGTTTTTGTATTTCCTCTCTACTTATTTCATGCCAAGGGTTGGCATATACCTATTCAAATATGTCATTTATACTTCCAAAATGGTAATAAGTTGTTTTTTGTTGCTGGAGCCTTGTTTCTTGATGTAATGACAATTTGAATTTCTTGGATCACAATTTAAATGAGTTTTCTTGGAGAATAACGTCTGTTTTTCCCCTGCAGTCAGAAGGTGCTTTACGAAATGAGTGCAAAGAAGTCCGTTTCTCAATGAAAATTGTGAGTATTTTACCCATAACAAGCTCAAAGGTAGAAAAGTATTGTAATGACTCTTGTTCTCTAAGGGTATGTTTGGTTGACATGAAAATAGTGTAAATGAATTGAAAATTTTAAAATAGTCAACTACATGAAAGTAGATAAATTTGATATATTTTATATATAAGGTAATATCAACTAAATTATTTTGTAACTAAGTTAACTATGATCGCATTTTAGTAAGAATATAAAATATCATAATTACTTTTGAGTGGGTCACCCATTTTGTGGAATTAATTTTCCCACTTTTTCTTATCTCAACATATAAGAAAAAGGGGGAAATTTTTTACATGGGAGAGCACAAGGGTAAAAATTCATAGACGCTCGTATTCCCTTGGAATTGTTTGTGGTTTCAATTTTTTTCATTTGAATTAATTTTTTTGTTCTGTATGTAAGTTTGTTCCATTTATGTGTAGATTTATTTCACCTTTTAGCTTGTGTAGCTGACGAGCTACTAACTATGTTTTTTAAGTTAATACATATAAGTAATGCGGGTATTCTTTTTGAATTTTAGGAACAAAAGGACCTTCAACTGAAAGCTAATACGGCCATAAGATTAATGGAACGTGGCTATAGAGTGAAGGTGCTCCCTCTCTCACTCCTTTGCTTTGTTCAAACAGGAGAAGGATTTAGGGTTCTACAAGAACGAACTTATCATACATACAGTTCCCGTTCATAATTTCAAACTAAATCTACTTGAAGGATGGATGTCTAATCCAAGTTATTATAACTAAAGATGCACCCGTTCTAGTTTATGTTCCATGTCTTATTATGTTTTCTTTGTTTGTAGTGTATGGCCATGGGTAAGGAAGAAGAAAATTTAGGAGAACTATTGTCACGGATCATGACTTTGGTTGGTGTTTTCGCTTCTTTGCATCTTATTTGAATATTATGTTCTAATCTCATTGATAATTGGCTTCTTTACTTTTTGTCATGTGGGATAGATAGAAGATGTTGCCTTCGTTGAAAGTGGACCAAGATTGGAAAAATTCCAAGCATTTGCAGTCGTCCGACATATCAAGTTTGGGCTTCCCAAAAAAGCTGGGAAAAAAACAGTTAAAACCATGGTAACAGGAAACAACGAAATTGAAGAGGTTGCTCTTTCGCCAGTTATGGCTGAAGACGTTGAGCCACTTCAGAATCAGGTTGAAATTGAACACATGGAAACTACTTCATCTGAATCAGACTTTGAAGATGCTAATTTGTCTGAGGAATTTAATGAGCCTTCAGAGAAATTTTCAGAGATGCCACTTAAAGCTGCAGTAATAGAACCAGAAGAGAATTGGCATGAACAGGATAGTTGGTCAAGTTTTGAAAGCAGGGGCACATATGATCAAGTTTTTAGTTTTAACAATGATAGGAGAGGTCAGCACAAACAAAACAGCAGGGCTGCTTTATTTCGTGAGAATGTAATGGGTACCTCGGGGATATCTCAGAACCCTCGTCCAGCTAGAGAATTTGAAAGGCAAAAGTTCGATTCAGACAAGTGGCATCCCTGTCCACTTCCGCAGGGACCACCCTACCAACGCAAATCTTCACCACAGCCAATTGAAAGAGATTGGAGAAGCAACGATGACCAACCTCGTAAAACCTTTGAGAACTCGTCAGTTACCCATATGAAGCATTTGCATCCCCCTGAGATGGACAAAAATTCTGATACGAAGCAGGGCGCAAAATTCTCGAGTTATGGAATATTTAGTTCTCCAAAACCAGTGGATATGAACAATCAGCGGCCCCAAAATTCAATAAACGACAATGGAGAAGCGAGCTTGCAAAATCCAAAAATTGATGTCTCAAATCAGACAGACAATGGGCAAGATCGTTGGGGGATATTCAGCGAACAGTCAACAGGCCCCAACCAGCGAAGACCCATGAATATCCCTCACAGCATCCAGAGACGAGAGACGTGAACAATTTTGCTCTTGATTCTGTTTATTATATTTATTGAATGGAAAAATTTTGTTAGGTATTGTTATTCTTAATTAAGAATAAATGAAAATCACATTTAATCTGCAAGCGCTTGCAGCTTACAATGTATTTACTTTCAGATACTGTTTAATGCCGTAACACAGAAGTAAATGCTTCAACGCCAACCTCATGCAAACACGAACTGGTTGTGCGTTCTGTTCCGCGATCATGCAATACTATGTCTCATAGTTTAGCTGCTTCGGCTCGTTGACACTTGTATGATGGTGAACCTCTTTGTACGTTTTAGCATTGGTATATATGCTTGCCATTTTTTTTAAAAAAGAAAATTTTAGGATGCAACTTGTATAAAAATAATGACAATTTGTTCCAAATTAGCCCCTACTCAGTTGTGGAGCGTCAGTCTTGTAAACTGAAGTTCTGTAGTTTGATCCTGCATGGGGGCATGTTTTTATTTATTCTTATTTTTCACGCTTTTTTTTCAATCACTTCTCTCGAGTTTTAAGTTCTTTGTCAAGCAGGCTGGCGGCTGCTACTGATCCTAGCTCTGATACCCATGCTTCTGTTTCAGATACAATGGCGGCTATGAGTCCCTGCTGTCAGGGTACACAGGGTCCAAGAAGGCCTCAATCAAAATGGTATTGGTGAAGCCGGACTGTTGTATACAATGTTAGTAGGGGGTGCTAATTGAACGAGCGAGCCGAGCTCAGTCGTGAACCCACAACCTTGAACTCATTAAGGTAAATATTTACCATCTCAACTATCTTACTTCTTTATTATTATATTGTATATATATATATAATATAATATAATATAATATAATACAAAGACTATATTATTATATTATTTTATCGAGTCGAGTTCGAATCGAGCTACGAGTCGAGTTCGATTCGAGTTCGAGTCGATTTCGAGTTATAACCGAGTCGAGTCGAGTCGAACACAACCTTGTTCAAGCTCGGCTCGTAAGATTCGAATTCGAGTCGAACATTTAAATGTTGAGTTTCGAGTTGAGTCAAGCCGAACCGAACGCTAAATACTCACGAGCTGGCTTGCTCAATTAGCAACCCTAAATATTATGTAAAAAAGAAAACTAATAATTACATTGACTCGCTGGTTTCTAACTTTCTATTGTGTTATTAAACCTTTCGAATTCGCAATAAAGGCCGATGCTTGTAAAACCGATAATAATATATAGAAGTCTGCCCACTAAATTCATGATCTACTGATGTCATTGGAAAAATGAATTATACGAACCATATTTAGCTCCGCCGGAGCGACGCCGGGGGAGACGCCGTGCGTCTCGATCGAGAGTCGACGGTGGAGATGCACGCGTCACTCGCTCGCGGAGCTAAAATTTTTCTGAATACATGTTACGAAATAGGACAATTAGATTCGTGTAACAGTAGTTATTATATGTTGTCATTGGCACCTTCCCGGACCAAGTCCGAGGTGTTTGCAGTACTCCATATTTTAACTGGTTAGCTGGCTATTTTCAGTGATCGGATGATGCTTAAGTCTTATCGAAACATTAATTTTTATTGGTTATAGTCTTCTTGTGTAAATGCCACTAGTTATTAAACAAGCAAGCAATCTACATCATCGATATTGGATGATGTGATTCCTACATTTTCATGTTTGCCATCACCTTATCAGCATTATATAAACTGCTTAAGATAGTTACCATAAACTTGCTTTGAACAGATATATATAATATATTAAAACGTAAAGCATTTACTCTCCGAAATTTTGGCTTGAGCTTGAAATCATAGGCGAAGAACTTTTAACTTAAAAATCAGACTATTAATGAGAACTATTATCAATTGCAATCAAGCAAAGCTAATATTGGTGCATCCAAAATGTTAGGATCAGACAGTTGATGGATCAAGTTCTCCATGGAATTAAATCTGACGGGTATTCTTAACTAATGCAACTTTACATGATATGCTAGCAGAAGTTCAGAACGTTAAGAGACATTAGAGTGAAAACATCTGCTTTGGTTAAGCATTACTATGAAACAGATTACTTTTTCTCGAGCTTTAATAATAGGTTTGGTAAAAAAGCTATGCTGTGACCATGTTTTATCAAAACTAACTTCTTTGTTCAACTTATTTAGGCTGTTTCCAACAAGATTTCAGTAGGCTGATCAAGCCAAATGTTCTTTAGCTCTCTTCAAATTAGTTGATGATGATAACCTAATTGTCGTCACTAAACAGTGGATCAAGGACTCTTCTCCACGTAGTGTAGTTGATCGGCAGTCCTGCCTCAGGAACTAAGAAGCCATTCACAAAGTAAAAGGGAGCCCCGTACACGCCTCTTGAGCATCCATACTGCACCAGTACCCAATTAATTGATCATTGTTCAGCTAACTACATCAATTCATATTCTATATCAATGCTCATGGTTTTGGTTTGATGTTCTGTATGTTGACCTTGAAAGAAATTCTTGTCTTGCGATCGGTTTTCGAGTCTTGGAAACCTGCGACAATCGTTGGAACGGATGATGTCCCAATTACATTTGAGATCGTCGTCACCATACTGGAAAGAACTGAGCTTTTGGACATGTTGTACGTGGGTTTGTTGTAGAACTTTTCCTGCCATTGGATAGCAGATCAATATGAATACATTAATCAGCTGCATAAGAAACCACTGTACTTGAAACGAATCTAGTTACCCACTTGCAAAGAGATTGAATTGTTTTGCCTATCTTTCATAAGAGAAAAAACTGTTACCTGGGTTTCGAAGAACTTCTCTAGTAGAGAGAATGTTGTCGACGAGTTGACAGCATTGGCAATATGGAGAGCTCGACAAGCAGAGAATGCGTGTTCATGGTAGCTGCAATCCACCATTATGTGGCAATAGAGTTGAGGTTTGATAGTTACTCTTTATTACAACTTGATTAGAGATGAATCTATACATGTTTGCTGATCTAATCAAAAGTGGAAGTAATCAATGACTCAGCCCAATTTATCACTATAAATGAACACTTAGCATAAGAAGAGCTCAACCTACAGGTTAAAAGATTGACAATAATTTTAAATATATCAAAAGTCGAGCAAACAAAATAACTTGTCGTCGGAATAGACTGAAATCAAAACGATTGAAAACTGATTTCTGTCCTCGTCAAGATTGAAAAAAGAAGCAATGTTCATCAAACGTTTTAGGTTGACACGAAACAAGCTGAAACATGACGAATATTAAAAAAGCAAACATCAGCTGTCTGCATACTAACTCTGAGAAAATTGTGATAATAAAAATATATAATTTTGAGGTAGACAAGAAGCAAGTGCACATTATGCTGGTATAAACTAAGAGTGCATGAAACAGGAAGAATGAACAATAAGAACACGAACTTCCCGGATAGTCCATACTCCAAGCCGACAGCACCCTTAACTAACACAAATCACATAGTTAATTATACGCTTAAATTGTCAGTCATCACTTGGATTTGTAGATAGACACCAAGTAATAAACAACTCAAGTTGACTCCCACAACCACCAAGATCAAGTCTCAAAGTTGTCATTTGTTGCATGGAGGCCTGTTATATTTGACATACTTACGGCAAAGGGAAGGGGTGAACTATAAGTGAAACGCGACCAGAGTAGTAATCCAGAGCATGCTTCAATGGCGGCCATGAGTCCCTGCTGTCAGGGCACACAGGGTCCAAGAAGGCCTCAATCAAAATGGTATTGGTGAACCCCGAATCAGCACCACTCACGGACTTGTATAGGAACCCATCATACTTGGGAGGGATTGGCGTCTGGGCATCTAGCAGAGCGAGAGCAAACAGGAAAAGAGTGATCAGCAGAGACAACTTTGTCAAAGACATGATGTCCATCCTTTCCCCGCCCTTTCTCCTCTGCTTTGCTAAATGATGGGTATTATTTATCTTCACCTCTCACACAATAGCAAAGCCACAGACATGAATGATGTTTGCTCATTGCTGACGAGAAAGCCACATAATTGTCACCTTAACGAAAGCATAGACCTTGGGGGGAGTTAGGACAAAACGGCCAGGTCTGGACAGATGCGCAGACCATGCACATTTTGGCGAGTCATGACCAAAACTAGAACCGATTCCGTTGGAGTCTTCGAGATTTTAGATCGATGAAATCAATCAACTGGATTAGGATTGTTTACTCTGTTCCTAACTCATGCCAATCTGAGCATGTCTAAGGGGGAGGCCCACCGTGTGGAATTTGATTCTACAGTTCTTTTATATGCGTATGTATAAAGATAATTGTCGGTGTGTAGAAGCAGATAAAGAACCGTTCTGAAGCTGTTCACTGCTGCATTCCATTCTTTACTTTCTTAGACAGCTCTTGTGTTGACTACTTCACTCAGGTCGTGAACGGCTCAACATCATACGAGTTGCACTCTATATTAAAATCTTTGATGAATTCACCAACAGTGTATGGGATTATTCCCTTGTTTATCATCAATTAGTCCTTCCAGAAATGACACTCGTGACTGAGTGACGAAACTACCGTCACATTAGATGCGCGTATACATGGCTCAAACAACAGTTTCTTGTAAAACACATTAATCCCAGACGTTGGACAGCCTCTATCCTTAAACCACAAGTAATATTTGTTCGTTCTATGATTTATATCATCTATGGCATGATCATCTAGAATACCGAATAAGAGCTCAAAGTCTATTTATCATTTATATAGCATGGAACTCATATATATAAAAGCTTCTTTCACCAGAGGGAGAATAAATCCCTAGCTTCACTGGAGGCTTGGAGCCTATTTTTATACACTGCAATCTTGCTTTTATACATGGAATATTAATATTAACATGAACCTAAATTCCTGCCTTTGGTAAAAAAGAACAAATACACGAAATGGCAAATTACCTAAGAAAGAGGCATGATAAACTATCAAATTAGCAGAAAACTAAATGTAGAGAATAAATTTGATGAGCGTTTCAGGAGCACTATGTACGATTCAAATCAAGGATAAGCAGAATACATTGCGGCTTAATGGTAACGAAGATATTGATAAAAAGAGCAACCACAATATAGCAACAAAATTTTCAAAGCTATTTCAACGACGGAATAGTAAACATGCAAAAATTGAACAAATGAAAACAACTACTCACGGAACAATTGTCAAAAAAATAGGTCCAACGTTCATACCTGACCGATGGAAATACAACCAACCATGGCGAGTTCCCTAGAAACCAACAGTTCACAAAATGATCAATTTGCTTATCAATTACCATACAACAAAGTCACAGACTTGATGCTCGAACGAAGCTAGATATTAAACATCTACCACAAGTTTCAAACACAATTTCTATCCCTGGAATTGGTTAACACCAATCTATAAAAACATTAAAAAGACACTGTAGCTCTGCTGCAGTAGTGAGGAAAAGCATCTTATATATCAATGAATCAATAGTATACAAAATTCCCAGTTAACTACACAAAAGAATACAAGAGGGAGGTCGCCTGACCAAGAACGCCGCTAGAAATGCTTCCATCATATTTGATACGCATCCCAGTCATATGTAGGTTGTGAGAATCCCTCATATTGAGAAGGAAGTAGTTTATACATCAAAAGTAAGAAAAATGTAAAAATCGCCTGAAGCTTTTTAGAATCGCCCTGGATGGAGAAGAAGAGAAGCATAGAAATTAGAAACAAGACTACACAGAACCTCATGATGCAAAGCACAGTATCCATCAGCTTTCCGTCGTTTCCAGCAGGGAACCCACGAACTCTATACACAAAAAGGAAGTTGTATTTGTCAACCACATACCGATATCCAAAGTAGACAGTTCCCACGGGTACCACAAGAGGAGCAAATGCAGAATACATCAGGGTAAGAGCGAATATTGTTAGATTAAATGCATAATACTGAGCGAAGTCAAATGGTTGTTTTGGCATGTGAATTATTCTATTGATTGGATAATCCGACAGATCCTACCCGTGAATATCAATCACATTGTCACTATTTCCATGGGATATCCCATTGCCAACTCTTCTTTCCGATATAAGAGGCATCTGAAATGGGTCGCCTGCCTGGTTCTCTTATGAATATTCCTCATTTTGTTGAGGAACAAGTTGAAGTGTGTCATTCTTGCAAAATTTGTGGAGCTTTTTCTTGATCCAAGGGCCAGGTGCGAGTAAATCATAGGAGATGCCCAAGAAAGTGCAGGTAATGAGAAACGCAAGGGATGACAAGCATGATCTTGACAAGAAAGATGGACTCAAGTATTGCTAATCTTCTTACAGTTTTCACCATCCAAGTAGCACCTCCCCATGCATGAGTATTGCGCCTTCGAGGGATGACTCAGCCAGAGCTCGTAGCACAATGAGGTTCACCAGAAAGAAACAGCCCATTTTTAACAGTGCAGCTCGCTGTTCGCCAGAGACTGTTATATGACGCTCAAACCCGGAAAGAGAGGAAAGCACCGAAGGAACCACGATATATATACTGATGAAGATAATAACATTGGGTAAGAATTGCAGAACGACAGTAGCAATCCAGCTCGAGCTCTGCACCCATGCCCACCAGAGCTGTGCGTGATCTAAAGCCTCGGCATTAATGATTCTCGCAGCACTCTTCACAGCACTGATCACGGCAAGAGGAGAACTAAAGAATAGCAGCATCATCACGAGGCAAGTAGTCACCGCCACCCGCCGTAGCCTCAGAGAGAGCTTGCTGGAGCCAAGGTGGTTCCAGTAAATGTCTGTGGCGGGCGGCGCCCTCTCCACCTTCCACCGGCTACGCTCAAGCTGTAGTTCCATGATGGAAAAGAACATGACAACATGCCTCTTCTTCCTCTCCTTCCTAAAGTCCTGCACCGCCTTGTTGGTGGTGTACAAATCCTTGAACACCACGAACCCAATCCCAGCACCCGCTGCTTGCCCTTCCTTGTACAGTGACAACTCGGCCTCCAGACGCAGCTTCTTCTCCTGCAACCTTCTCAACCTTTCTTCCTCTGTAAAACCCAAAAAAGCAGCGACTCGAGCGCACCATCCTTTAAGCTCGCGCCAGAGCCACCGGAACGTAGTCCTCCAACTAGTTTCCGGATAAACAAGCTCCCCGTTTTGGATGGGCCAGATGGCCTTTTGGATGGGCTTTTGTTTTGTTTTGTTGTGGGCCTGCTATGAAGCCCATGCTAAATAGCCGGCCTATTCTGTTGAGGCCCATTTCTGTTGTTCTAAAATTCTACTTCCATGCCTTCTGTATTTAAAAAAAATCTTCTACAGAAAATGTTAGAAATTTTGTAACACTAATCGAGTGTATTACCGTCTATTTTTATTTCACTTCTTAGCTAGCCAGTGAATTTCACTTTTTCCAATATAAAAAATGTGTGTGCCTAATGAAGTATTTCAATAGTTGAATTTTCATCCTCACCATCGTTGTTTAGATTTTGATATATAAATAATAATACGGCAAGCAAAAAGAACACGATGCCCAAAACTCCTACCAATGTGTACATGTAGAATAATAATGCTGGTTGTTTTTTTCCACTTCCATGAATATTATGTGTGACATATCAATGAAGATCTTCTCAAAATGAATGAAGGCAGTAGCTTTTTTTGAGGAATATAAAGCCTTTGCTTTGGAACAGGAAAATAAAAAAATTAGAAAAAGAAAGGTCCTTGCTCACCATCAATGGATGCCTAGCTAGAAAACAATATCAAACTTTATATTATTTGGGAGTACGAGTATGAGAATATAGAAAGGGCCTGGAGCTTTTCCGTAAAACCAAGTTGTTGGAACCAGCACGTAGAAGAGTTGAAAGATACTTGGCCATTATGGGATTCAATTAGAACCACACGTTGATCAACTTAGTTGGACTGGTATAGAGGTCGAACCATGTCCTTTGAGCTTGTGACAACGACCTTGCTACGAAGATAGCATAACCAACACAACCAGCTAACTACAGATAGCAAGGTTCGTCAATGTTTGCAATTTGGAAGACAAAAGAGAAGAAAAAGAGAATATCAAATTTGTTAGAGGTCAGTGGGAATCGCATATGTCCAAACAAGAAAAGACCCATCTCAGGGGCATTCCATGTTGTGCCTTGGAAGCTTGCTCGGACACAAGACGAAGTAAAAGAAAAGAGCTCCCTCCAATCTTCTTATGCAACAATCGTCTCAACTATGAACATCTATTTTCAGAAAATATACGCGTTTTGGGTACTTGGAAGAATGTATTTTTGGTGTTATTTATTAAATGAAATAAAAAAGCAGAGGGCAATTTTTAATTTTCATATTCATAGTACCTAATCTTTTGCAACTTTTGTAGCGGTTTTATACTTTTAACTATTGAGGTTTGGAGACTGCTACTAACTTTATTTTAGCCGCCCCAGTTCAAGGCACACAGCAGCATCATTTCATCTGACGTTTCCTCGTTCAAGAATCAAGAACCAACTCTATAATATCTCTCAGTTGACTTGTGTGTAACTTATTAATATGCATTTAAAAAGTGAAATTTCTAAGCCGCTTGTGAATCGTCGTCGTCAATGCGAAAGGAAAGATCAAATGTCAAACAAATTAGTTGCAGGTTGCTAACCAGTATGTTTTTCTACATTGATTTTGACCTCGTGTTTGTTAATGGAGAGCTATAACATATATTAACTTTATCGTCACTTGACTCGTTAGAAAGACCATACTGCATATCCTCGGTCAAAACCAATTGGCCTTTTATTAGTAACTTACATTAAGAGCTGAAAATCTTTTTTTAGGAGCTCAGATTCCAGTCCATGGACTTTTTGGCACCCAAGAACCTTCATGGTTAAGAAAACAACCTTTAATTAAATAAAGTTTTGACATTAACTAAGATATATTCCATTATTTTTATATTCAATCTAAAAAAATGACCTCTCATTGTCTTGGTAGACTAATGCCGCCTTAATACTAGAATGTTCAAATTCTAACTTCTTTATTAAATTTGAGGTTCTAATTTAAATTTATTTATTTTCAAGTTTGAACTGGCTTGAATCTGAATCAAACTCCAACCAATTTTGTTGTTGTAATTATTTGTACTTCATTCAAACTATAATTTACATAAAATATTTAGTCTGACGATGAAATTTTTTTATTATATATATATTTTCCATATTCTTTATTGTATATATTAAACTATCAACCTATATATCATTGTTGACTATTTAATCAAGAAATCGCCTGACTAGTTGATTAGGTTAAATGTCTGTGTATTATCTTTACCATAATCATGCAATTTAGGCTCCTAGTAGGACTACAAGTGGTTGTCAATTTATTATTTTACCGATTGTTTCAAAATAAATTAAAATAAAATAATTAAATATTTTTAACAATAAAAAAATGATAAATATCATGAAACCATTTTTATCTTTAAATGATATCAACATAAGCCTCTCCCGCTGCCACTTTAAGGGTTTATCATTTTACTTATTTTTAAAAATAAAAATATAACAAAATTGACTAATATGAATAAAAAATAATATTATTACTATATTTAATTAAAAAATTATATTTTATTATATTATTTTAACAGTTAATTTAATATAAATATATGATCTAAAAGACACTAAATTATTAATTTTAATAAGGATTTTATCATGGTAAAAACTTATTTTATTTAAATCAAAACGGTCGTTAAATCGGTCAAAACTTGATCAAAATATTGTTTTACAGTGTAATAATAATTAGTGGTTAAAATATTCACGAATAATAATGATTAATGACTTCTACCACGCTTGGTCGGTTACGAACGCGGGCAACTAACGGCGTGAGGCTGCGGGCTAGAGTGATCGACGCGTATGTTTGTCATCGTAGCGTTTGCTTTTGGGTGGCGTAGAGCTCATATCTACTCCTCCCCCTTCCATGGCCGCGCACCTCTCCTCTTCTTCTCATCCTCTTCCTCCTCCTTTCCTCCGATCGCCGCCGCCTCCTCCTACTAGCCTTCGGAGTACGGCGTCTTCCTCGACCCCCAACTTCTTCTCCTTTTTGTCCGCAAGAAATTGAGCTTAAAACGACGGAGAACGGCGGGATTGGCTGTGTTAGATCTGAATTGGTTGTGGTTCGTCGGTTGTTCTCCGACGGTGGACTGGGATGATCGGTTTTTGTTGATTTGAGCTGGATTTTTTGAGAAAGGTGAGCTCTTTTGTTCTTGTTTTAATGCGTGTGTGTTGGATCAGGTGGCTTGCCTTTCGTGTGTGTGAATTTTTTTTTTTTTTTGGTATGTGAAAATTGGTCAAGTTTTGTTTTTTAAAGGTTCTTCTTTTTGCTTACAGCTTTGTTTTTGTTGATATGTGATTAATGTCTGCCTGCTTGCTCTGTTGACTTTCTTATTCCTTGATCCACTGCTAAATAAGAGGAACATTTGTAAAATATCCGATGGATGTGATTGACATGGTTTCTCGCACTCTCAACAGAATTGCTTGTTTTGTTTTGGCAATTGGTCGTTTTATATGGATCATGTTATATTGGATGATCAGCTCAGTATCTAGATGACAACCATTATCATTTCTTGAAATTATGTGCCCTTGTTTTTGGTTGCGTAATTCGCCTTGTATTGTAAGAAAATCTTGTGTATTAAACATTGTTGCTCAGTGTTGTAAGATCTTTTGTATTAACCATTGTTGCTCGGTGTTCTTAACAAAATAGGGTTTGAGCTTGGGAAAATGTCATTTTTTTATCCGTATGTTAAACTTTTTAGCCGACGTGTCTTTTTTCCCCCACATACAGATGACGAGAAGATGCAATTGGGCAATTGGATTCCCTCTTATTAAAGAGCAAGAATGATAACTTTCCTTTTTTAAAACACTGACTCTTTTCAGTGCGCTTTTGTAATAAGTTTTTGTATATAGTGTAAATTGGGGTACACTACTATATTTGAGTTTCTTTCGCTGTAGTGGGTACCTCTTGCTTCCTTCTGGATGTGGAAACATTCGGGGCACTTTGGGATGAGATGAAGGATGTTATCAGAATTGATGAACCTTCTAAGTGCCTGTTGGCGACCTTCGTCAGACCAATATGTTCATAGGGGTTCAGACGCTGTGGGTCGTCAAGATGGACTTCTTTGGTGCAAGGATACTGGCCACCATGTGAATGGCGAGTTTTCAATGGCCGTTGTTCAGGCTAACAACTTGCTTGAAGATCAAAGTCAAATAGAATCTGGTCCTTTGAGCTCTCTTGAATCAGGTCCTCATGGAACATTTATTGGAGTATATGATGGTCACGGTGGCCCTGAGACATCACGATACATAAATGACCACCTATTTCATCACCTTAAGAGTAAGAACTTTTATCCAGAAAGTATAAGTCTTATATTATGTTGTTTTTCTGTTTTGTGGTCAAATATTCCAATAGAAGCTGTGATGATGTTTTAGGTTTGTATTTTAGAGCTGGAGTTTTCTCCCTCGCTTTCCTTACTTGCATGTTGAGATTGTGATCCTATTATTCTTTATGATAACTTGGGTTTTTTTGGCAGTAGCATCAACCATTTGGCTCAATGTTATTACAGCTTTTTGGGCTGATTAATTAATTCGCTTTTGTTATGTGGTTACACAATTCCTTATTATAAAAAGAAGATGGTGGTGACTAGGATTGAATTCTGAAATGAAGAAACTGCTGTTTGTTCAATAGAGATGCTTTTTGAGGATATAAGCCTTGTTCCTTCCAGGATTTACATCGGAGCATCAAGACATGTCGACAGATGTTTTAAGGAAGGCATTCCAAGCCACTGAAGAAGGGTTTTTCTCCATTGTATCCAAGCAGTGGCTCACTAAACCCCAGATTGCTGCTGTTGGGTCCTGCTGTCTGGTAGGCGTGATCTGTGGTGGAACACTCTATGTAGCAAATGTTGGAGACTCACGCGCTGTTTTAGGAAGACTTGTACGGGCGACTGGAGATGTTCTTTCTCTTCAGCTCTCAGCTGAGCATAATGCTGCCATCGAATCAGTGAGACAGGAGTTGCATTCTTTGCACCCTGATGATTCACAGATTGTGGTGTTGAAGCACAATGTTTGGCGTGTAAAGGGTCTTATACAGGTATCATTCATCCAGCTCTTGTTCCCTGTTCCTGTATGTCAGTATGCACATTTTATTCGTGGTTATTGGTTAATAGATTTGGCACTCCAGCTGAACAGGTGCCTTGTTAGCATGATACACTTTTGCATGACTTCCTTTATCATGACCTGCAAGAGAATGGAGGGGGACATCCTACTCTCTTTCTTTATTATAACATGCATGAGAGTAGTGGGGGACCACCCATTCCCTCCCATCAATGCCACCCAGCTGGAGGTCGATTATTTGCATCTTCACTCGCCCTTTATGAGATTTTCATATTTTGCTAAGAGTGTTTTTTAGTCTAATTTTAATTCATGTTGCTTTCCTTTTACCTCGGTGGAGGTTTACATCAGGAAGGTCATCTGATTCAGTATGTGTTTTTTCACATATATTCTGAACTATTTTTTGTATAGGCAATAGTCAATTTGTGACAAAAATCCTCGCATTGACCACCCCAGCCAAGCTGGGACAAGGTGTTAGACTATGATGCGCGAGGTTCTTTGGTTTGTTTCTTGACATAATGGACTGCAGATGGGTGCTTGGCCGATGTTTTCACCATGTATTGTTGTTTTTCAGGTGACAAGATCTATTGGTGATATTTATTTGAAAAAGGCTGAATATAATAAAGAGCCGTTATTTGCAAAATTTCGGCTCCGAGAACCTTTCCGGAGACCCATTCTGAGCTCTGAGCCTTCAATTTCAGTCCATCCCCTTCAGCCTCACGATCAATTTATCATTTTTGCATCTGATGGGCTCTGGGAACATTTGAGCAATCAGGAAGCGGTTGATATTGTTCAAAACCATCCTCGCAATGTAAGATAGCTTCCAACCCAATTAATTTCTGTTTTAGTTCTTTGATCAATGCAACATACAAAACGTCTATTAATAGTAGACCCAAGTTTGGCAGATTGCTTTTAAGGTTTTTTTCATAATCAGACCTTGTTAGGAATTTGCAAGTATTGGTTCTAAAAAAAGTACTGCACCGTCATAAATAAACATGATAACTTTGACTCTAGCTTCATGAGTCCAATAATGTACTGCACAACTTGCTATGCTCCAATGGTTTGAAAGTTGGGGGTTTATGATGCTCCGATAATCCTTTTAAAGGGTGTTATTCAGTCCACATTTATGGGTTCAGATGCTTGCCCTTTTTTTTTCTAAGACAATCTCGTGATATTGTTCCGATACCTGTGGAATCTTGGCCATGCCTGTTCCATATTTATATTAGTAAGAGGATGTAATAAAGATGTTCTACTGTTGGGTCTTCTTTTTTATGTCTATTTGATCTTTACAGAACCCCGACTTCTTGTACAGTCATGTCAGTTTTGTTGTGGCTCTGAGCAAAACTTGAGATCACGCAATCTTTGAACTCCACTGTTTGGCTTTCAGAGAATGTACAATGCTTACCAAGCTTGCAATTATCTCTCTTTTATTGTCTACTATGTTTTACTGTCCGATTACATTAGCTAAGGATTCTTTAAATTACTTGGGAAATCCACCATGATCATTTAATGCTTTCCCAAATTTCAGCATTTCTGCTGCATGCTAGTAACTGCCTGGCCTCTTGTGCTAATTTCATCCTGCAGGGAAGCGCTCGGCGGCTAGTCAAAGCTGCATTGCAGGAAGCCGCAAGGAAGAGGGAGATGCGATACTCAGACTTGAAGAAAATTGACCGGGGTATTCGTCGGCACTTCCACGACGATATCACAGTAGTAGTTATTTTCCTTGATACTAATCTAGCGAGCCGTGCTAGCTCGGCGAGGGGCCCTGTTTTGTCCCTGAGAGGGGGCGGGGTCATCCTACCTCCCAGCACCCTGGCCCCTTGTACCACACCTATATAACATAGCAACTTTAACTGGGTTTGTGGAAGCTAATGCTCATGGATTCCTTTCCTTATTAGGTATTTATGTAGTTGTATAATGACCAACACCCCTACTGTCGGTGTTGGAAGAAGGAAAGAAAACCCCGAGGAGCTAACTCTTCATACTCTTTCCAATGTAAGCTTATAATCAAACGTTACTGTGAAAAAATAACCTCTTTATCTATGCAGCAGTGTTTAGAAAACACCTTGCAGATCCTGTAGCATATAGAATTCAAGAATCATCAGAATACAGAGATACCAGCGATGTCTTGGGTGACATTACTGCATTTACATCCTAGCTAGCAGGTTTTACTTTTACACGAGCACTTGACCACCTCTGGAAATGTGGGGGTATCATGCATGTATGAGTTTACTCTGTTGTGATGAAGGAAATCCAAGGTCAATAATGCAGTGAAATCAAAATTGGGACTAATGAAATTTGGTCTTACCAATGGGGCCAATCTGAAGACGAGTTTTGGGCTGCCGGCATCGTCAAGTGGGCCGAACTGGGCCCAGTGGAGATTGTTGTTGTTTTGACCAAAATGTACGTATCTGGATGTACTTTTGTAAATATATATAAATTATAATACATTATTATTATATTATGAAAAAGAAAGTTATTAATTTTTATCTGGCTGTGTGCGGTCAGACGTTTTCTTGTCGCCTTTATCTGTCCGTGGACTTGGACTCGTCAGGTTTTTCAGGCTTTGGACCTGAAAACTTGTGCCTTGCCAAAAGGGGTAGTTTCGAAACACAACTGTTTTTTAATGCGCTCCATCAGCCTCCTTAATGGGCATGGGTATTTATATATACGAGGGTTGATTTCCCGCGCCATAGGCAAGAAAGAAATCTTTGTGCCATAATTTTTTGGGCTATTCGATCACAAGGATTGCCCAGATGTATGAGTTTTTTAAAAAAAAATTAAAATTTGATCTGGACTGTCTAATTTCATGGACGGTCTAGATCATCAAGCCTGCCAGCCCGCCCGCCCCAACGATCGGCTGCCCAGCCCTTCCGCCCCGCCTCGCCGCGACTGCCGCCCGCCCCACCTTGCCTCGACGGCCGCCCGCCCAGCCCCTCCGCCCCGCCTCCTCCCGCCCCACCCCGTCTCGCCGCCACGGCCGCCCGCCCAGCCCCTCCACCCCGCCTCGCTATGACTGCCGCCCACCCATCCCCTCTGCCCGCCCCGCCCCCTCCCCCTGTCCCTGCCCCGCCCTCTCCCTCCCCCTCTGCCCTTGCCCCCCGCCCCCCGCCGCGATGGCCGCCCCACCCTGCCCCTCCCCCTCTGCCCTTGCCCCGCCCCTGCCCCAACGGCCATCCGGCCCCGCCCCCTCCTCCTCTGCCCTTGCCCCGCCCCCGCCGCAACGGCCGTCCCACCCTGCCCTCGCCTCCTCTGCCCTTACCCTGCCCCCGTCGTGACGGCCGCCACGCCCCACCCCCTCCCCCTCTGCCCCTGCCCCGCCCTCCTAGCCCCTTGGCCCCCTCCCCTCCGCTCGCCCCTCTCCGATGCCGCCTCCCTCCGCCCCCCCTCTCCGACGCTGCCCCCTTCCTCCGCCCACCCTCGCACGCCCCCCCCCCCCAACCCCGGACCGGCCGGCTGCGGCCGGCACCTGGCCGGCGGCGGCGAAGTCGGTGGGTGAGCATTTGTTTTTTTAATCAAATCTGGGCCGTCCAATCAACATGGACGGCCCAGATTGAAATGTGAGGCAGGAAAATTTTCCAGCTCCTTGTGCAGGGAAACTTTCCTATATATATATATATATATATATATATATATATATATATAGGAGTTTTATTATATATTGTTATATTTTAGTAGTGTATATGTGCTACGCAAGGGTAAACTGTTAGATTGAAATTTAACTGTTCATAACCCATCCCCAATTTGCCCCCCTTCCCCCCCCCTCCCTTTTTTTTTGTTTGCCTTTCCCTTCCTTGCCCGTTTTTGCTATTGCTTAGCCCCTGGCCTTCGCCCTTCCCTACCCCAGCCCCTCCCGCAACCATCGTCCTCCACTGCCCCTACCTGTAGCTATAGTGGCCCACCCCCTCACGTTGCTCCCCCCCTGTAAAACCCACGATTCGAGTTAGGGTTTTATATTCAGAACCGGTCGGGTCGACCGTTATTTTTTCGAGTTGAGTCAGTTTCAGGACACGTGTACTGAGCCAATGCCAGTCGCGTGTATGAGCTATGAGGGTCATGCGTACCCAAGTATATGATGATAACGTCATGAACACAGCAGAACAGAATGTGTTATCAGATATATGAGAGTATGCCAGTAATTTTTTTATTATTTTTATATATAATGGATCGTAAAATTAGTATTAGGCCGTTTACCGCGTTAGGACGCGTTCGGGCAGTCTGGGTGGGTTGATAGTTCTAGAACATATCAT
>JAURVB010014449.1:0-60534 GCA_033002965.1 Piper betle | reverse complement strand
TCTGCACCACAAAAGAATATTAAGGCATCATCAAATACGGTTACTAAGCTCAACAAACAAGGCCGAGGCAAGCAATAAGAAGAGTAATAGAATAACAATGAAAGGAAAATTGTTGCACCTCGACAATAATGTGAATGGATAAATATAGAAGACTAGACCATTAATATTAGTGATACTGAATGGTGGTTCGATGTTTTGGCATAGTAAGGAAAGATTACACCATGGATGCCAAAGAATCTCCTTTTACTTTACTTATTTGCTTTGGTTATTGTTTTGTGCATTCTAAGTATTTGATCAATTGCTTCACACACAATAACTTGTTGAACACTTATTATTTTGTGTGAAACTAACTAATTTGTTCTTAATCTTTTATATGGTTTGAATCTTGATCACCAACACAAGGGAATATTGACAAATTGATTAGGTTATCAAATTGGTTAATTGGGCATATTTGGTGTGATCATATTCCTTGCACAAAACAATTGTGTTTGACAAGTTAACTTTAGTGGCTGACGTGAGTTGTTTAATTTAAACCACAATACTTGTGATTGATTTTGAATTGAATGCAATATTGTTCATTGTTGCACATTATATTTAGGGATTTTCTATGAGTACGGTTTACATATGCAAGAATTCTTTTGATATAGTAGAAGATGGATATAATTCTTGCAAATGAGAAATACATGACAATGGACTATGCCCTTAATGAGAAATTAATAAAGTGGAGGACAATGATGAGAAGGGGCATGGGTTAAGGTGGACTCAGAGAAGGTGGAGTGTAATGTAACTGGCTTAGATTGGTTTAGTGATTCACATCGTCTTTTGCATCAAGAGAAACTAATGGTTGTCTTCTCCCTTCTTTATGTTGTCTCGTCTAAGTCACTTGTACTTCCTTCTTGTCCACCACCTTCCTTAATCTTCATTCTTCCATCTTCTTTAGTTATCCTCTTATTCCTCCTACTAGATTTCTCACAACTTCCCTATTTGAGGTTGAAATACTTCGATAAAGTTGTTGAAGTACACAAAAAGATATATTATATACTCTGTCATAGAGCAACGAGAAAGGTGTAGACCAATTGCTTCTATGGTTGATCGAAGCCTATGGAAGTATTTGTACAGCAATAAACTTCTGCTCATTGAGCCGCTACTATCGTCGACCACTAGTCACCCTAAGGAGAAATACATTGAATCTTAATCATCCAAGAAAGAGTCACACCATTACAGTGGATGTGGCACAATAGGACACAACTTTCGTCATTGCTTAACTAAAGGAAGACAGTAGGGGAGAGGAACTGTTGTGCAGACTTCATGGGGACGAAACTAGACTAACAAGAGACAAGCAATCAAGCTAGGGATACATATGCATGCTTATAATAGTTTTATTGTAAACCTTGTATACTAATAATAACAATTAATATGTTCTAAACTTTCACTTTGCAAGTCAGGAGCTCAATTCACCTATGATAATTTGAGACTGAAGTGAAGGTCGATTTATTTTTTAAAATATGAAGGACTTAGGACTTGACAAAGGATGAACTCTAAAACGGTCCAAGTACCTAATGTGGGGAAATACTATTTTAGTAGTTTGTCATTTCTGATAGAAATCAGTGTAGCGGTTTATTATGGGACAGGTAAGTGTTAAAACAAAAGAAGGCAACAACAAATAACTTAAATATTGTCTAGGAAGTACGGTAGTAAGAGTTAGTGGGTTTGTAATTTTGTGCACATACATGATTATGTCACTCCTCTTTTTAGCTAGTTGTGATAATATGACAATTTTTTTGTTCAATACTTTACTTATAAGTAAATTAGCAAGCTGGGCATCTGTGATATGATAAGTAATATGGGTTGCAGAATTTGAATGCAAACTACAAATATGCCAGCATCACTTTTTATCGAGCACATAGTATGTCATTAACAAATATAGAGGTATACTTGATCATGAAAGATATTTTAAGTATGTAATATGGATTGTATAAGTTATTAGGGGACAAAAAATATGTCGATATCTCTAGTAACGGACATTTCATATGTCGATGGAATTTTTTGACATACATGTACTATGAATTTGTTTTAACTATAGGCCATACTTATCTTGGGAAAAATTATTTCGAAAGTACAAAGTGATGTACAAATTAGTCAGAAAAATTATGAGATCTCTCAATTTAGTCTCACGTCTAATGACTATTGGGATAAGATCCTATTTATTAGTGGGAATGAATTATATATCAACTTTGGTTAATCACTTAATAGATGACTTAGTCCTATTAGTTTGTACTTTGGGCTAGGTTTTTATAAAAATCTTTCAAACTAATACTCAAAACATTGTGAATGGTGCTTGCATAACTGTCAATTCCGAGAAAAAAAGTAAACTTTAAAATATGATCATTACAAACCTATATATGTGGGTTATAAAATTACAACAATAGGAAATGCTTAGTTATCTTTGATTCCTCGTCTATCTCTTTGAAACCTCCTTCCGTGCAGGTAAACCTCTGTATGGAATTTTGTCAAAAACTTGCCCACGAATTAGAGAAGCTGCTACATGGAAGCTCTCTATGTCTCAATCTCCCGTTATTGTAGATAAATTAGAAAAATCTGGACAATTGAGGATTACAATTTGTAAGTAATCGAAACTACATATAGATTGGGTTTTTGTATTAATTATGAGAGAGTATATAATGCCTACAAGTCATCGGCTATAACAATTATAACAAGTAAAACCAAAAAAAAATCAATCTAATTTTCATGCCGCTACCACCACCACTACTGCCAAAAACACAACACCGCCCCACTACCACCCCTACCTTACCTCCCCACCACTGTTATCCCTCTCCCTTGACACCATCCTCTGCACTGACGACTATGTGGTGGTGGACTTGAATGTCGGGTTCAACCCGTATAGCTGTTGCACCCATTCCATGTCATCAGCAACAACCTGCACATTCCTCAATCTAGACGTGATGGTCAGGGGCATGATTGCCTCAGCGTCATAGGAGTAGCTGAGGCCAACCAGGTGGCCACTCTCGTCCCAACCACTAACTCTAGGTCGATTGTCGTCCACCTTATGAGCAACGAGTCGACGTTTGAGTTCTTAGCACTGTCGAGGTGGAACTACTCATCGGCGGGCAGAAGGTGTGGGTGAGCATCCCCAGTATACCATTGAACGCCTCCTCGTAAAGAGATGCACATTGAAAATTGCCGAAGATCAACCAAGAAGAAAGACAAGTCCTTATAGCTAGAATTTCATTCCCAAAAATTTTCAACCTAACAATACCTACCCCATCACACCCTACCCCACTACACACTCTTAATTTAATGTTTGTTTTAGTGTCAGAATTTATCATGTGGAAGCCAACTTATGTCAAGGGTAATACTTATCAAATTATACCAAATACTTATACTCGAAGAATTTCATCAATTTTCCACTATATCAAAGGAATTTCTACATGTGCAGACTATATCCTGAGAAAATCCCCTTATATGTTTATGCACTTATTACTTGTTCATCTGTCACGATCAATTAGTACTCTTAGGATACATGGGCATACTAATTTATATGTCTAGTATTGTTTTGATTAGTCACTACCTACATAAGGATCCCACATTGGCATCAACATAGCACCTCATAGCCTTGTTGTTGAAGAGTCGTCCCTAAGAGCTTTCGGTGAAATCAGAGCCTTGCCTCACTAATGTCACCTCCAATCCGGTCACGAGAGCAGCCCTGCTGGTCTACTAACATCATCTCTTATCAAAGTTGGTGCCCACCAACTACTGCCTTCCACCGCCGATGCCAGAAATGAGCCCTACCTATTGGCGGCATTGGGGGATAAGAAAGAAGAAGATAATGTTAGGACCCAAGTACCCGCATAGCATGGCTCGTCTCCTAGTCTCCTAACCACTGCCCTACAAGCAAGTTGTTGACCGAACATCCTGACTGAGACTTAGCTGACCCAACCATTTGACTGGATCCGTGATCAGATCCACACCTACTAATCATGTCCAGTTTCTCTGACCAAGACCCGGCTGACCCAATGGTTACCAAATTCAACTGAGCTAGCCCCACTGGTCCACTACTCACCACAAACCTGGTTTGGTTCGACTCAGACAATATTTACTTTAGAATTTATTTATATGTCTTCCTATGCTTTGATTTGCGTAAAACTCAGTATCCTAGTATTTTTTTACATTTTGGACACAACAGTGTAGTCTATTTAATCATCACAGAACTCTATTTAATTATCGAAGAATTGTAAGAACCAGATTGGAGCCTTCAAGGGACAAGTTAAATTAATTAACAGGGCAAAAATCCATCAAAGTGTTGTAAATTTTAAAGAAAAGAAAATAGTAGATTGTGAGTTATAAATTTATTGTGGACTGATTAGTAGGGCATCACCTTAAATCCTACATGAAACTACACAAAAAATTCATCGATACACCTTTATCTTTTATTTTTCATGCACTCGACTTGACATTCATAGGTAATAGCGCCCAGGCGTGATCCCCATCACACGAACCTTTATATTTTTGAGCAATTACGGACCTCTCATTACTCATACATGTATATTTTGATAAGGGAAGAAGAGATCTTCAAATTCATGTACTTCTAATCTCCTCCCCAATCTTTTAATCTCTATATATTACCTCATAGTCCTTCATGTAAAAGAGGAAGCCTTCTTCTTCTAGCCCTCCTAGTTTCTTCAGGTTGTTACTTTTTTTATTTTTATTATAGATTTTGGTGAATAATTTTATTCTAAGACTAAGATGAAATTTAGAGTGCATGTTAAATTAAAATGTTAATACTATTCCATCCTAATGATGTGCTTTTTAAGTTTAATTGTATTAGCTTATCTTTAAGTTGTAAGATATATTTGGATAGGAGTTCAATCATGTTTTTCTCATAATTTGAAATAATTTTCATAGTTAAAATGCTTGGAATTTTATTTGTTATTATTAAAATTAGGTATTTGCTATAATTTGCAATTATGTAAATACAATTAATGAATGGTTTTAATTTTAAGAAACAAGGAGGTACATATTTGGAATTATTTTAAGAGAGTTTAATAATTATCTAATCCATAATAAGAATAGGTTAAGTTCAAAATTATGAGAGAATAGATGAAAAATTAATCAATGATTAATTTCATGTTTTTAGATTTTCATAACTCAAGTTCCCATGTCTTATATTTATTGAATTTGGTTTTTGCTCTAGTAAGTTATCTAGTGATAATTACTTTTATTCTTTTCTTCACTAAATTAATTGGTGAATTAGTTTAATCACAATTGATTTAACTTAGCTTTTCTTATGATAATATGTTTATGGGATTGACCACACATTTGCTTTTGTTATACTAGATATGAAGAAAGCAATTTGTGAGGTTATGACTTTATACTATATATGAAGAGAGCAACTTGTGAGGGTATGACTACTACTACGTAGGGGAGTGCAACTAATGTAGGGGAAGTGTAATTTTATGTGTCAGTCATCTCGTGGATCAAATAATGCAATTTATTTTGAATGAATGGAAGTGATTAACCTTGCATTTAGGATTGTCAGTAGCTTGCTGGCTTAGAAATAATGAAGCATAACATGGCATGACATGGCATTTCATACTCATTACATGGTCTTCCTATATATCACACACTTAGTTTTTGTCTTTCTCCAAGTTGTGTTGAGGAGCTTGGTGCACGGAGTTTGGGGCTTGCAGATCATCATGGATTTGTGGAGTATGAATATGTTGCAAAACTTCATAAGGATTGGCAAACACACCTATTACTTTAAATCCAAGATTGATTGGTAAAAGGATTGAAGTTGATCAAGGAAGGAAAGAAAGGTTGTCATCATCAAAAGGGAGCAACTGTTCGACCCAAGAATTTTCATAATGAAACACTCTAAGATCACTCAAAGGACTATTTATGATCTTGAAGACAAGTCTCAAAAGATTGAAGAACAAATGACTTGGCTATAATGATCGGCGAATAAATCAATAAATCGATCAACTACCGATCACTGAGGATTTAAATAATTAAGTGTTCGACAAGGTGTTTAATAGATCAATCAGCAATAGATCATGGTCAATTAGGGATTCTAATAGAGTGATTATTGACCGAGGAGAAGCTCGGACTTGGACGTGGATTTAGATAATATCAATCAGGGATTTCAGCAAAGTCTTTGGATGATCGATTGGCTATTGGATTTGGACCACTTTAGATCGATCGATAAGAGTTTTGACAGCCAAACAATTAGCTCAACTTAAATGTGACCGTTGGCTGAACTCAAGTGAAGCCAAACCTTGTTTTTCCAAATCAATGGCTGAGATGGGATATTGATGGCTATATAATAGGAGATTTTGGTGGAGGTTTGAGGCTAATGAGAAATAGTGAATGAGGTAATTCAAAATGCAAAAAACATGGCGTAAAAGTGAAGAGTGTTGAAGTAAAGTGGGCTAGTACAAAAGAGATTGAGAATCTCATGTTGAAGCCACTTTCATAATTCTTCATTGTTAAAGATCAAAGTTGTGATCATTATAAGGAAATCTTGTAAACTCCAATGGTGCTTAGAGTGAGTGTGAGCCTTCACTGATTGATGTAATTTGTGTGTAGGAAGGTCTAGCTTCAGTTGGCATTGCTCCAAAATAATAGAGTATTACTCCAAGGTGTTAGAGTGTAGCTAGTTGTCTTCGACTTAGTAAAGAGCTTGTAAGGGACTTGTGTATTTATTGTTTTGGTTGGCAAAAGGCTTGTACAAGAACAACTGTTGCTTGCAAGTGTGCATGTATTTGCCATAAGTGAAGTTAAAAGACCTACCCAACCGAAGGACTCTGTGGGCTAGGAGGGAGGATTAAGAGTTTCAAACCTGTATAAAAACTCTTTCTGTCTTGCTTGTTTAATTTCCTTTCACTACACCTTTACTTTGCTTATTGGTATAATTACGTGCAAATTTCATAAGCATATTAAGTTTTTTATAGTATTCCTCACACAAAACACTTGTGTTTGATAATTTGCCTTAGTATTTTATATGAGTTATTCATTTCAAATTCATTTACTTGTATGATTTGATACAATTCACAATGAACTTATGAGTTATCTCATCTCTTCAAGAGTGGTTAATCGAAGTTTAAAGATCTATAGTTCATTCTCACTTATAAACATGATCTTATCCCAGTACGTATTAGATTTGAAACCCGAAATTCATACAATTATCCTATTATGTTGTACTTTGGGTCAGGAGGTTACAAATGATATCAGAGCCTCCTGGTTCCGTATTAACTGGTGAGTTGAACTAGAGACGTTGGCTAGATTACCAGTCATGGGCCTAAGAAGATCGTGGGCTAGAGCTAGCAACGGGCCAAGTATAAGAACTTCAAGGACAAAATTGTTTAAGGTGGGTGGATTGTGAGATCCCTAAACTTAGTTTCACATCTAATACCTATTGGGATAAGATGTGAATGGACTATAGAGCTTCAAATTTCAGTTAACTATTTTTGAAGAGATGACATAGCCCATTAGTTTTCACTTTGGCTGGGTTTTTTAATTGAATTCATTATTGTTCATTGTAGCATTCTTTATATTTGATTAAATTCTATACTTATTACTTGTTAATTTGCCATGATCAATTAAGAGTCTTTGGTTATGTGAGCATAGTAATTTGTGAATTTAAGTATTATTTTGATTAGTCACTACCTACATTAGGATCCTACAATCTATTGATTTGTGCACTTGTGAATATATATATATATATATATATATATATATATATATATATATATATATTACATCACCACCCTCATCTTATGTCTGGACTTAGCACCTACACAAGCACTACAAATGACCAAATATAGAAATTAAAGAACTAGAATTCTTGTGCATTTAACTTTTGTTATCAAAATATTTTTGTGCTCCTTTCCTCTTAACAATATTAAAACTAGGCTCACTCGTCTCACTCGTCTCACTTTATCGTCTTCTTCAATCCCTATCCCAATTGTTTGGTAACATAATTTAACATTTAATTAAATCTGCTAATACTTGTATATTGTCTTTCAAAAGATCGAACAGAAGGTAGACATCTGAATATTAGAACTTTGTCATGTGAATCCCATTTATAGGAGATCCATATCCCCAACCCCTTTTAGGATCAAGGTAAAAAGAAAAAAAAGAGTGGATTTTCATTTGGTTCTTCTTTCTACTAGTGCATATCAAAATCTCATATGCCAAGAGATGTCAAAGTAGAAGAATATTTCTTTGGTAATGCAAGTCTGATTGATTGCCACCCACACCGACTCATCCAGACAATTACAATCAAATAAAAACAAATCAAATTTGGACATTTTCCAGTCAATTAGATGTTGGACAAAGTGATTGACAAAAAATATAAACTAATGATACTAATAATATATTTAAAGTTTATTACTAAATTATTATAAAAAAATTATTAAATCGTAAGGTAAAAAATTTTAAGTTTTGAACGTTCTCATGGTAAAATCTATTTATTGAAATATTTTTAAAAATAGCAATTTTAATTTTTATAGAAAACGATATGAACAAAACTAAGAATTCAAAAAAGAGATGATAATTATATAAATGAGGCATTATATTGGATATATATATATATATATATATATGAGGTATTAATCTTTTGTGAAAATGTGTATTTTATAATGTCAGAAATGTTTGGACGACATGATGAATATGAAAAAAACATAAATTCAACCTAGTTTCGACTATATCGTTGACCAATTTAACTAAAGGATTTTGACCATAGATAACCAACTTTTTATCCGACGTTAATTGAACGAACATAAACAAGTGACATATGACCAACTAATGCCTAACCCCAATTATATTTTTCAACAAAAAACAGAAAATTTTATAGCACTTATTGAGGGATCATAATAAACATTGAAGCATATCTCTAATAACAAACAGGAGCCACTTTTAAAAGAGTACATGTAAAACCTGTGTTTTATTATTATTATTATTATTATTATTATATTATTATTATTATTATTTTTGTTTGAGTCCGATCGGGGTTCAAGCCAAGCATGGACCGGTTTGTGTTGGTTGAAGGTGTACCTAAAGCGTGGTTAACATATGGAATTTTGAACTTTAAAAATTGGACGATGAAGAGTTTTGATTGAGCTAGAAGGTTGGTGTTGGAGAGAGACTTCGGGAGAGTGGTTAGCGGTCAATAGAATAAACTTACGGGTTATTTGGCTGAAAATATTATCGCATGGATTTTATTTTATCTCAATCTCTCGTCCCCGTGGGTGACAAATAGGAATAGGGGAAGCAACGTAGTCACCTCAGCTGTTGTTTTTCTATTATTCTTTTTAATTTTTTATTAATCTATATACAAATTACCAATATTATTAATGACTGATGTAAAACAAACTCAATATTCTTTCTTTTTTCTTTCCTTGTATCCATGCGAGAGGAGTTGTTAGATATATAATCATTGTGTTCTTGTACTAGTTATTGTCTGTGAGTAAAAGTAGCCTTGTGGGTGATGTGTAATATGTTGACGTGTGCATGGGTTTGGGACTATACATGTTGGTAGTTTTATTCCATACGTATAATAAGTTTGGTTTAAATGCTTACATGGGAGGATACGTGGGTATTGTCGTTTGAATTATTTTACTGCTTAGTTGCTTTTTATGTGTAGTAATATTTACGGGTTTGTTACATTACTCATATATAAAGTTAATTTTTGGGATGCTAATTGATTAAAGTTGTCTTTTAGGCTATTAAGGATTATACTGTTGTCGATTCAATTACTCTATCATGAGTTGTTTAATTAAAAGTTCATGCATGTTGGATATATCATTTATTGATGATATGACTATAGGGAGTCTGTATATTGTGAAAATATATTAGAAAATGGTACTCAACTTGTTCATCAATATTAGGACATCATATTTAATGTGCAGTTTATTTTCTAAGTAATAAATAATTGATGATGTGTAAGTGGATCATATGATGCATAAAATAATGACAGGCTGGACGATATTGTTATCAAATGATAAATAAGTATTATTTATCATTTATTAAATCTGGATTTTTTAATTTGAGTGAAGATTGTTACCAGATTTTTGCAATTAAATTGTTTTGGTCGTGGGGGCAGGTTGTGGAGGCGGTTTGTAGGGACGGGTCGTCACATTAGATTTCACTAAGCCTTTATCACTTAGTTTTCGACTTTTTGGGAATATATTGGCTAATGAATTAGAAGTTGTTGTTCTTGTTTTTTTAGTACGTTCAGTAGTTCTCATACTTGTCATGTTTCTTGGATTATTCACAAGCGGATCAAGCTATGCAATAAGCAGAAGTCATGATAAAACAGTCACGGTCTCGAAAGAGATGCAGCATCGCATGCCATTAGCAAAAATAGTCTACTTTTAAGTTTCGTAGGTGATATAACTCCAGTGCCACATAATGGATGTAGGCCATATAATAGTATCAGAGCAGCAAAATTCTGTGTAAGGTGGTGGGTTGTGTAATGTGGTAGACTGGACTAAAAAGTTTATAAATTACAAGTCACGGTTCAAATAAGGACGTAGGTTAAGAATAGCAACTAGTCTAAGTATAGAAATATGACGGAAGGAATTTTTAAGGTGAGTGGTTATGAGATCTCATAACTTTGTTCCACATTTAGTATTTAATGGGGTAAAATCTTATTTAATAATGAGAATAAAATATAAATCTTCAACTTCGATTAACAACTCTAAATAATATGACATAAACTTATTACTTTATATTCCGGGTTAGATTGTTGCGGTACATTTCAAGCATCATTAATAATTTCTCCCTCTTATCACTCTCGTGTAACATTACAAACGATGACATTATTTTCACAAACTTATTTTATGGATAAACCTTCATATAATATTATCTAAAAAATAATTGTTATAATTGCAATAAAAGTGTTTTTACCACATAGAGCTGGAGAATGAGTAAAGCTCAATAAAAACACTTGCTTTTTTATAACTTTTCATTATCACAATTAGTGTATTGTCAACCTCTTACAAATCGATTGGTGAGCACCAAGCATGAGAGGTACAGGTTGTTGCCACTGTTACCGTGGCAATTAGTTTGTTGCACAGAATAACTATTTTTCCTTTTTTGTTTTGAGAATTAAAATGAACTAGAGAGATTGTTTTCATAATTTTAATAAAATTTTTCAGGGTCTGTTTGGTTGGCATGGGAATATTGTAAATGACACAAAAATTTTAAAATAATCAACCTTACTAAAAATATATAAACATGATATATTGTACATATAAAATAATATTAACTAAATTAATTTTTATACAAATTAAATATACGTACATTTAAGTGAGCATAAAATAATCATGACAAACTTTAAGTGAGACCCATGTGCACTTCTATGTACAATTAATTTTCGTCATTTTTCTCATCTGAAAAGAAGAAAAGAAGAAGATTTTTTGTACAGGGGATCCACTCAAAAACAATTATGAATAATATAAATGTAAAATACAATATACATATACTAATTTTTCTTTAAAAAAATTACATAATACTATTTTTAGTAGAGTTGTTCATTTAAAATTTTCATATTATTTACATCTATTTCAGGACAGAACCTACACAGAGTCTATACCTTCATAGATTAATCATGTTTTTGATCATTTAGACCCCACCCTTGCAGTTTGTTTTTTTTTCACGTTGTCAGCTCTCCCCGCGCTTGTAGTGGCTCACAATTATTTATCCCGAAGAGTTTAATTGAAATTGTAGAACAACATCATCATCCTTTTCTTTAATCTTCAATTGTAAAACAACCTTGGCTAAAATAGCTTCAATCCTTTCGAGAACTTTTAATCAGCCTTGACACCTGTAGGATGAAAGACAATTAGTATCCGTATTTCTCATTGTTTTCACCACCACAAATTCATAGGATGGGCAATTCCAAAGACAGGTTTTATTACCGTCAGTGACGAGAGAATGTATGGGATTTGTCACACTGCCAACGAGGTCGCATTGCCTCTGATTCTCAACATTAAATCCACAACATTGACGAAAACAGCGACACAAAATCATGTGCAATAATGCGTTTGGACTAAATGTGTTTTAGAATCACTGTACAATAATATTAGAGCAAAAACAAATGAGATGATAGCTCGCTACGTCATTCAGAAATCCTTCAGCAACTCGCCAGCTATATCTTTGTAGCTAACCTTCTTCTTCGTTGCAGCTGCTTCCTGAGTTACTTCCGGATTCATTATGTATGGCACATCTTTCTCGATTACACTGTCTCCTTTTGTTGCACCAAGACTTGGTATCATGTCTAGTAACATTGCCTGAACCGGATCAGTGTCTGTCCGAAATTTTTTGTTGCTGCTTCTATTTGATCATCGTTGATAGTTTCTGCACTCTTTCTTTTATCTCGAGGGCTGGCTTGATCCTCCAAGTCCATATTATTAGACGTCGCCTGATAGTCTGCATTTCTAGTGCTGTCCATCTGACAGGATGTTTCTTGTGCACAGTCGGCCTTAGTATTATTGTTTTCGACATCTCCTTCTCCACACACTTCACGGGCCTGGTCTTCTGATTCTCTCTGTGGTTTGCGAGTTTCTTCTGAAGATTCACTGCATTCTATTCTAGCAGGCCGTCTTCGCATCCTAACACAAGATGGTCTACTTTGTTGTTTTCCCGTCCTTTTATTTCTAGCTGTGGCATAAAAATTACCACCTTTTTTCTGCTTATCGACAATGTCACTGACAGCTAGGAGTGAGATCTTGTTTTCTCCTGATAATCGTGAAGGAGGCGGCTCTTTTTCTTTTTCTTCTTTACTTTGTTGTTTTCCCGTCCTTTTATTTCTAGCTGTGGCATAAAAATTACCACCTTTTTTCTGCTTATCGACAGTGTCACTGACAGGTAGGAGTGAGATCTTGTTTTCTCCTGATAATCGTGAAGGAGGCGGCTCTTTTCTTTTCTTCTTCACTGCAGGAAAACATAGCAAATAGGCCTTTCTCATTTAATAACAATCTAGAGTATCATGATCAATAAAATAAAATAAAATAAAATAAAACCAAAAAAGTTCCATGAGAAGGAACCAGAACACTATATTCAGAATAAGCCTACAGTGCTTGTTATTTTAATAAGTACGGTGCCATAACAATCTACCAACATGAGCTTCAGTTAAAAGCTGCCTGCAGGGTCATGACCATGTATCTGGTCACCTAGCTATGGATGAGCCATATTATGTCTGAAGCACAAAGTTGTCAACTTGTTACCATACCTTTCAATATTCAACGCCTCGACAAGTTCAGATTTTAGAGAGTACAAATTCTCTGGCAGTGTCATCATCCTCTTTAGTGAATCTTCTAACCATTGATACGTTACTACCTGCAGCCGATTGTGGTGAAGAAAACGGCCTTGTGAAGTTGGAAGACTGTCAAGCGTTAAAAACAAAAGGTAAACAAAATAAGAAATGTGCAATCAGCATCATTACACATTTACTCAACAGTAGTTGTGTACTATTTATTTCATCTATAACTTTCAAATCAATGACTACGCAAATAAAATGGGTTTAAGTTTTAATGTTCAAAAGATGTAACACTCGTAATCATCATTATAAATGTCTCATATTCATAGATATGCTCGTAGTTTGACCATTGATCTAAGATAGTGAATAATCATCTCTTATCATAAAGCTCATTACTAAGAAACTCTTCTTGCTTAGGCATTACAGAATGACAGTGTAAAATGGGAGTCCAATAAAATACAAATTTAACTTAATAGCTGGGTAAATAAAAGTCTCAAATGTGGTCAAATAATAAAAAAATAGAAGGGTCACAATTAGGGATGTCAAGTGGACTGGCCGGCCTGGCCAAGTCAAAGCCCATGTATTTTACCGGGCCAGGCCTGGTCCAATTTCAAAAGTTGGGCTCTCTATTAAAGAGCCCAACTCTCTATAGTATTGGGCTCACTATTAAATTATTACACGAATTGGCCCAAGAAGCTTGTTGGGCCAGCTCCTACCAACTAAAGAAGAGCTGTGAGCCTTTAGGCCCAGCTCTTCTCTAGTATACATTGGGTCACTATCCTAAGCCCAGCCCAACCCTAGGTGTGGCGGGGACTGGGGCCTGGCCCACTTGACATCAATACCCACTATAAGCAAAAGTCTATTATCTTTATCCATAAATCGCTACATTCAATCTAGAACTAAGCATATAGCCCCATCCTGGAAGACTACTGTGCACACATTACACAACTCATAAATGTCGACCAAAGTACACATCTTTCTCCCGACTCTATATAGGCATAAAGCAAAATTTTAAGCCAGATTCAAACTTTGACTTCACAACCTCACATGAACAAAAGTCCAGAAGCTACCAGAGAAAAGTGACATGTCCTCAGATCATAAATCCAGACCAAGATCTCACCTCCTCACAGCCTACCTCCCCATCCAAAACAAAGATAGGGATGGATACACGCACAAGTCTCAGTTTCTCGCATCAAAACTAGTCCAATTACAAAACAAATAGACATTGTGTTTGACTAATCTAAGACACAACCTCAACCTAAGCCTAATTTACTATCAAAAGCTTAGGTTATTTAGAGGAAGATTTCATTAAAGTAACATGCAGCATACAACATCCACACTGAATCATCCTCCATCTCTAGTTAGCCAAGTGCTTTCCTTGTACATCTAATTAAATTTTTCACAAAGTTTTATTAATCCTTGATTTTTGAAACTCTCCTTTACTTAAACTCGTAAATTCTCCTAGTACGTTTTTGTACACATCATGAAGACTAAAAAATTGAATCTCTCACCATACTGCAGAGACAGTAGTCGCCAGTTTATATCACTTTTCATTTGTCGATGAAAAGAAAAATTTTCTTCACCTTTCAAAAACTGCATTAATGTTCAAATATTCTTCAGCTGTTGAAAAAGCAACTAAATGGGTAGCATATGCCAGATCATTACACACATCTCCCCCGCCCATGGACACTTCAAGCTTCAGTCTCCTGATGCTTAGTTCCAAAAGATCATCCAAATTGATTCCGCTTCAATAAGAAAAGAACAGCTAAATAAGTAATAATGATTAAATACAAAAATTATTTTCCAGTTATCATGCAGCCACATGAACAGTTATATACATACAAAACTGAACATGTTGCAGAGATCCTAGTCAGGCTGCCTTGAGACTTGACTTATTATGAAAGGAACAAGCACATCAAATTTCAACTGTTCTGGTATAATATTTAAAGTTCATGAAACCACCGACAAGTATGGGAGCATCAAACCTAAAGTTATGACCACATCTGGCAAAAGAAATTGTAGGAGCCTTTCAAGCAAGTCACCCCTTAAAAGCCCAGCTAGTTATCATCCCAGAAATAACAATCCTGTGAGCTTCCACATGAAGTATACACCTTTCACAATCTTTATCGGTGCATAAAAGTTGCCTCTTCATTACCGATCAACATAATCACCTCTCACCCAGCTCTTGGGTATCAACAGTACACCATAAAACTAATAGATAAAGCAGCCAATTCAACTAGTATACACATTAATCGAGATCTGACAGCATTAGTTCAAAGAACCACCACACTGAATCCATCAATATATTTTCAGCATCTATTATTTATCAAACAATTAGAACAGCAAAAAGAAAACAGGTTGCATGTGACATACACTGGAAGAAAATAAATGCAGCAATCTTGAAACAAAGCCCACTTTTCGGAAGGACAATACTTCCTCCTATAATAGTCAATACTTTTGCGATCTTCTGATCTCACCATGTTGCTTAAAAGCTGGACAAACCAAAGCAGGGAAACATGCATCATTTAAAGGTAACCACATGTAAGTCCAAAATATAGATACTAATGTAAACAAATGAATCAGGAGAAGTAGGCTTAAACAAATGAATCAGGAGAAGTAGGCTTCTTTTCCAAAGTTGTATAGAGTCCTACTTGTACAAGGTCCTTAATGTCAAGATCCCAATAATAGTAATCTGCGAACTCATCTATTTCCTCCTGTAGTTTGATTTTGGTCGAGTCTGAAATGAAAAGGAAGTGCCTACATTTGTTTTATCAGGAGTGTCAAAATACCACCAAAGTCCGTCCTTAAGATAAAAATGTTTGGCACATTCAAAAACCAGATACTATTTACTTTGGCTGCAGATGCAGAAGGTGTTTCTGTGAACAACTTTCCATAAGCCACAAGGAATGTATAACATCACCACGAAGAGTTGCAGCTTGATATTTTATCCCTGGAAAATTATTCATCCAAGTTATAGATTTTCCAGGGTAAAAACATTAGCATTCATGAACAAAATATACCTTTTCTCTCTGCAGCAATGCAGTGTGTAACTGCAGCATTCAAATTCATTGAGATAGCACCACCATTCTCCACAACCATTTTATGAAAAGATTCCAAGTTATAGGATGAAGGTACATTGACGAAATCTAAAGAAGTCAAGGTTAATGAAAAAAGCTAACCCAATAAATTGCTGCTTACAACTAATAGATGAAATGCGATGACAAAAGGTATTTCTGATATAGCCCTGAGTAGTTTGCTAAATTCCCCTCCACATGATATCTTACAACCAAATATCAGACATTTAAATAGATGCCAATGTACAACGAGAAACCACAAAACAAAGTTCAAGTGGATCACAATAATAATTAAAAAACTGTACACTTACTATGCAAGGTATTCATGGAAATTTGTAAAATAGATAGAACAAAAGCCTAAGGATACAAAACATCAAGTTAGTGAATATTCCTGTTGTGTCAGTTACGTTAGTAATATCAGTCTGTAAAAAGTTGCTGGGTACCAAGGACTTGATTTTATTATCTCCTTTTCTTGAGGGCTTTATTCTTCTCAATCTATCACTCTGCACAATATCATCATATGCTCCCCCATGTACGTTTCCATTGTTTGAGTGAACCAACTCGACAAATGCTGAAATAGAAAGAACTCATAAGGGAAGTTACAATACTAAGATGCATATTCAAATCACTTTTCAATTCTCTCGAGTACAGAGGGCATTATTACATTGAACATCTAGGCATTCATGCCAAGGCTTATCATATCTCACCCGGTCAATTCGAGGAAATCGCAAACTGTATGGAGCTGCAAATACCTAAAAGAGTAATACAGCAAATGTAGACTTTAAACTGTGCTACATAACTTCATAGCTATTGGCAAAAGAGATCCTTTTAAGAAACCACTCTGGTCCACAAAGAACGGTGATGCATTCCATGTGTAACCCAAGTTAACATGTCAGACACATTCTACAAGTCCAGCAAAAATTGATATTTAAAGCATCAAGTTGATACTAATAATAAACTAGAGGTTGAGCATGAATGATGAAGTAATTGAAAAATAGAAACATTTTTGACTTGTGCCAGTCTTTGCTTCAGATGGTACAACAAAGGACATCTAGCATGAATGGAGATTGTTAAGCATAAGCAGTTTTGCCATCACAAAGATACTAAGAAATATATGGTTTCATTGTACCGTTGATTCTATTGTTCGAATATCACTAGTAATTGATAGTATGATGGACCTGCAAATAAAAAAATTTGAAGTTACTATTCCAAAATGCAAGGCTATATTTGTAGAAAAACGATAGCCAACTTTTCAGGGCTTTCAATCCAAACATCAGGCCTCTCTTTTGCATTATTTGTTACTTCATAGAAACTCGGAGCCTTCTTTGGATATTCATTTTTTCTGCCAAAATCCAAACAGTAGAAATTACCATATAGTATGTATGTGTAAAATTAATCATATCAACCAGAAAAATTCTGCTTGTCTAAAATCATATATTTAATTTTCACTTCATAAGTCTTTAGAGCACATGCCGAAGCATATCTAATATTTTGTGGATATCAACAGTCATACTTCCTCCAAAATAACATCACCTGTTTGTTCACATTTCAACTCAGTACTGAGAAGACAGCCTAGACGACCATTTCAGACTTCATTTCACAACCTCAGCAAGGTATATCAAGATGCTCAGCCATCACAAAAGAAAGTTTGAAAGTAATACCAGTTCATGTTCTTTAAAATTGAGCTCATCACTTATAGGAGATTAAGAATCATTCCATTGGCTAACGTTTGTACTTTTCCTCTCTCTATGCACAATTGAATTATGCTTTTCAGATTAAACACATTAACTAAAGCAAATAAAGAATAATTATTTGGGTGGTGCACATTTTCATTACATTTTATTTTCTAAGAATGCACAAGATTAGTACCGGAAATAGGGCTTCAACTTTGTAATCAAAGTATCAAGCTCATCATTGGATAGACCAGTTCCTACCCTGCAGAAAGATATGAACCTGCAAAATGGAAAATTTATTTGTACATACATAACAACAATGATTTACAATTATTTAATAATATAAAAGAATCTCTTTCTTCCTGGTTATAGTTCCATGAAATACATCATATAAAAGGCTTATGACAGACATGAGATTATCTGAAAAGCTACAAAATAATCTTCAACAGATCAAATCCACTAAATTTGAGCTAGGGATGACAATGAATATGCATTATCCATGCTCGAGTTCAGTTCCATAAGTTTGACCAGAAATAAAAACATCTCAATTCACGTTCAGGTGTCAACTTTTTATCAAATGACACCCCACTACAATTAAACTTGTGGTTGTGGAGAAAGAAAAAGTGTGTGGAAAATGTGAGGTATAAATAAGTAGGCCCATCAGTGTTGGGTTAAGCAAAAATAAGCTCACTAGGGCATTAGAAAGTAAGTTTTAAGGCCATCAAGCCCAGTAATTTTTCTTATAAATAGTTGTCATGGATGCAATTTGGATTATTGAAGACAAATGAAAAGTTTAATTTTATCATATTTTTCTTCTTCTCAAGCAAGTACAAAAAAACACAGCAGAAATTTGACCCAATGGTTATGGTTTAGAGCTAATCTAGAAAATGAAGAAACCTAGAGCCTAGAGGTAAGTCTAATGACCTGGTCCAAGTGCAAACAAGCCATCCCATCAAATATGGTTAACCAAGTTGAAGATCTCATGTTCATCCCCACTAACATTACTAAATCTTACCCAATCATGTTGGCCTTACAATCCACCCACCTTTAGGAAATTCCAACCATGCAATTCTGACTTCAGTCCATGGGCCTTCCCCAAGAGTGCATAGTTCATTCTAGCTCACCATCCACTCAAGTCTTGGGTTGACTCTAATATAATTTATAACGACCCAGCCCAAGGACAAATTAATAGACCTAAGTCATCCTTTCAAAAGTCATTAACTGAGCTAAAGATTTATAATACATCTCTGCTAATATGCTGAATTTTAAACTAGTAGGTGTTGGATATTGAACTAATTTTGCAGGTTTTGCCGTAAGAGTACATAACTTGTCATTTTGTTTCATTCTACGAGAAAGCTTCTCAAGTCTTTAATAACTACCCAGCTTCTCATTATCATCTATCCCAACCAGGTTTGGATCTCACTAAGTCAAAGTCATATTTTCTCAAATTCTTTACATGACATATCTAGTTGACTTCAACTTAAAGCTCTATAATTGAACACCCAGATTTTCACAAGAAGATTGGATACAAATCAAACAGAATGGTTTTCAATCAGATATAGATCTGGCTTTAATGTACATTTAAATTTGGATTCAATAACAACCGAACTTTGTTCACCCACTCACACGTAGCCATTTCAGACACAATGTCAAAAAATAGGTGGTAAGATAATATTTCTCACAAAGAAATCACTCACGAAAATAGTGAATCACTCAACATGTTTTGGATCATTGTTTCAGAACAAGAACAACTAAAGTAGCCTCAATTCCCATTTCACAATCATATTTTTATGTAACTAATAATGACAAAGATATCCATTTTTGTCAGTTTCTAATTAATACGCGACCTAGAGAAGCATGGTGGCCAATAGATCACACAAACTTTGCAACATATGGTTAGCAAAGAGAAGCTTAAACACGTGATAGGACCATTGAGCTCCACATGGTGCACCTACATACTAAGCTCCTTTCTCACCAAATGATCTCTTTTTCTCTAAATGACCTTCAGGGAGCGGTTTGATAGGACCATAATCATAAAGGTAATGACAATAAGATTGCACACAATCCTATCGCACAGAAGAAGTTGCTTTTGATAAGAAGACTGATAATATTTTATTGGATAAGAATACCATTAACTGCTAACCTCTTCGGATAGGTGTTGGGCATAGAGCCGATCTGCAAGACCAACAAGGAATTGAGCAACCTGATATCATGATTTATATCAACAATGTTAACTCCATAGATGAATGAATTTTTCAAAAGAGCATGGACCAATTATGCAAACTAAGTGAACAGACATAATCTTTCCATCTTCCAAATATGATACACAGCACAATATATTGTTAGTATAAATCTCAATTATTGTATAAGTGCCTCACCTCACCCCCTTGTCTTCCAGAACCAAAGTAGCCACCTGCAAAGAAAAGCAAAAAAGTTAGTACTTCCACAATCCTCACCAAATATATAGAAGAGAAGCTTATCTCTATGTCTAAATCGTATAAATTGCTAAGAAGAGAAATACAAAATAAAGTACCAGCGACCTATTATTAAAACATCCAAATCAGACCCAGCATGAATGTAGTCCGGCTTAAGTTTCAACCACTTTCCACTTCGGTCACCAGGGTCCCATTTAGAGCCATAATCTTTCACTACAATTCCTTCATCTCTAGAGAAGATCATAAAAATATTTACGATGGACATGATGATTAAAAATAAGGGTTTACACAAGTTGGAAAACACCAAGAAGTTAAGTCATTCTACTTTTCCCCAATTACCATACACCAACAGGAATGAAAGCCATGACTTTACGTGTAATTATCATATCAATCTATCAACAATAAAAAAATAACCTTAGCAAATTACCCTTATCAAATTGATCTCTCTATCAACAATCAGCAGTATACTCAACAAAATGTTATACATCATCTTCCCTAAACCAACTTTTGGAAACTAGAATCTTCTTGAAACTATGCTGTTACTGTCACTCTTGGGTCCAAAATCTATATGCACAATAGAATGTTTCTATGTATGTAGGCGTCCAACTTAACCAAAACACCACATCATATGGGGGGGTGGAGTGAATAGAAGAGAAGAATATGTCTTCCATGAAGTTATCGTATTTAACCTCCAAAATTCCAGTTTTACACACCGATTATCAATAGTTTCCTTGAAAAATGTTTCAACATCCTCCACTTTAAGAGCAACAAGAGACCAGCACGGTTCCCCTGTATGTTAAAGAATTAATTAGAATGCACAATAATATGTGTTAGTAACTAATTATGGAAAGAGGAAAACAAAGTAAAAACAGAGCAAGATGTAAAGAATATAGGGAAAATATTTCCATTCTGCTTATTGTTTCCAGTGAAGGAGACTCAAATTCCCCTTACAATAAATCCCAATGGACTTAACTTCTGACTTAAAAATCCAATAAATACAAACTTGATACAAACTTGTCCAGTGGGCCGACAATAACAAATAACAACATGCAATCTGATCAATGGCCACTTAAACCTGGAGAAAACTTCATAGCATGTTGCAACGGAACTATAGGAATGCAGAATGTAAAGTTCTAAAATTATCATGCCGCCATTGTGAGAATTTAGAGTGCCCAACTCATTAACATTGTCAATATTGAAAGAAAAGTTGGGATAATTGACATAATTCCTAAGATTTAAATAGAATTCAACTAACTATCTAGGCACTAACCCAGTGAACGTTTAGTATTAAGGCCAACATTAGGCACTAAAATTTCCAAGCGCCCTTTCAAAGGCTTGACCGCATTCTGGAGCAGTTCATGACGTTCCTTCAGGCTTTTGATGAATGACACTTGTATCATTCACATATAAAATATCAAATGCAACATCTGACAAATTTTTCAGTCAAGAAAGACATTAAAAACTTTGGCCTTAATAGTGGAACTTATTAAAATTTTCAACTAACCTAGTCAACCAGACATTCCAGACGAAGAACTCCTAAATAATTGGAACAGAATAAAAGGATACAACACAACTGCAATGACAGAAGAGAACAAAAATTATTGAGAAGTTCCATTATTTCTCCTTTCTCCACTTGCGCTTAATCGTATGAAGAATTTATAGATGAACAGACAAACATCCTAAAGCCAAAATTATAAATACCTGTCGATCAGTTGTAAATCCTTCCTTAGCTGCCTTCGCTGGAAAACAGAATAAATTATAATTAGGTAATATCAGGAAATAGCTGTGGAAACACAGCATGTGCTGGAACAGCGTATAATGAAACTGATCAACTGAAACTGGGAAACGACCACAATTGCACAAATACTGGCCAATGCAGACCAACAATTTATTGCCACTTCATTAGCATGATACACAATGATGGCATATTCCGTATACTGTGGGTCCATATTAATAACTAAAACTTATCCCAAATTGTCAGATATCATGATGGAAGTTTCATAAAACTTGAATTTGCTAACTGGTGAAATGCCAACCCACCATTGATATTACTAATGATCCTCATTATAGCTATCTCATCTAATAGAGGGACAGAGTTATTGCTTATCACTATTTTATCGAAGCCAAAATAATCAAATCCATAACAAATTTGGAATTTTGTACATTTGAGTTAAATGCTACTACTCAATCACTCAGGTGGGTAAAGTAATTGCGCAAATGACATTTGAAAACTATCAAGAGAATGGAAAAACATCTAATACATTTACAAAATCGCAAAAAGTGGTCCAGCAGGTGTAGAAATATAAGTTTCAGATACAATCATATAAATAACACTTCCTTGAAAAAATAATAATTAAATATAAAAATAAAAGCATAAAAGAGCATATCTGTCATTTGTAATCACATGGATCCGAACCATGACCCCAACACCCTTTAGGTATCCAATAGAATAAGAAGAAGAAGAAGATAAAAGATCATATCTACAACGATAATAACTTGCTACATAATCTCAAAGAAAGGAAATATAATAAGCCTAAATATCGGAAGTATCAGAAAATTTCCAAGATGCCAGAAAACTGTTGTGTGGAAATGTTAGTGTGGGTCCATTTATCTTGACCTGCCTTTATAGTTTCACACTTTACTATCACCTCTTCTTACTATCGTAGTTATTTTTATGCCTTTTCCAATAATATGCTAGAAATGTATTTCATGCTTTTTTGTCAAAAAAAAGAAGATAAGTTCTTGCATGTTTAATACATGATCAGAGTCCGGATAATAGTTATTGTTTCCCCAGTAAAACCTCAAAGGAATTAGTTTGGGAATCAATGACACAGATTAGCTTCTCCCAGCATAAGACTTAGGTTTATGTTTGTTCCAGACTCCCAGAATACTCAATTACATCCAATACTTGGTGCTTGCATGTGTATTGTAGCAGTGGTGTATGACAAATGAAAAAATATCCAACTTTTCTGCAAGCTCAGTTTTAGGAGAAGTGGATTCCTTACAAAATAGGCAGACAAGAATCCAAATATACCATAAAAGTAAATAGCAGCTTAGTAATGAATTATTATAAACTCCTCTTCACCTACTGAGAACATGTTAAAAGAAGTTGCAGGAAAAAGGTCCAATGGAAGATTTTTATATACCTATTTCTTGATTTGAGCCAAACTCAGCAAAACAATTTGTCGATTTGTCCCAGACCAACATTTCACCATCAAGTATACAGCTGCAGAAAATGAAAAAATATCAATAACTTTGGATATTTAATATTTGACAAGCCACTACTTATGCTATTTTTTATTTTTGTCATAGATATTTGAATTTATAAAAAGCAAACATGAAACTGTATAGTCCAGCCATAATAAAACAAAATAAGCAATAACTAATGGAAAATGCTGATGTACCTATCAGGCAATACATTCTGGAAGATTATTTCTGCCATAGAATGCCCATATTCAGGATGGTCAATAAAATTCCTGGATGCCAAAATTTTAATAGAAACAGCTCCAATTAAGTAAAGTGTAATTGCAAGTAAATGTGCATTAAAAAATAATGGAAGCAGCTTAAATGAAAGTCAAATACTGGGGGAAAAAATCATGCGAGAAAAAGATAGTTATGGCAACATTTCATTTGTAAGATATCACAGAAGACTGTTTAAAAAGATCGACTGAGTTGAGAATAAATGTGGAACTGGCCCAAGGGAATAGTACTTGAACATAGATCTACTGGTCATATGGCAACTACTTGTAGTTTTTTACTGTTCGGTAAGAGGTCTGATATTGAGACAATATACTTTCTCACCTGTATCTAAGATAGATTCGATAAAAATAATTGTCCTTGGCAATGAATTTATATTAGCCCCTGTATCATCTGGAAATTAAAAAGACATTCTTACATGATGATCATCAGGAGGAGAACACTTAGTTTTCTCAAGGTAAGCAAGACCAAGTTTGCTTGTTAAGAAAATCCATTTATGGCCTAAAGCAATCAGTTACAGCTTGGTTTTTCTAAATTCACTAATGCATTACTTGAATGAGATTTTAAAGAACTGTTAAAAATTCTGTGTTTGTATTTCTTTCTCTTGGACGTACGATACTGACATATATGTGAAAAAATCACTAATTCTGGGAGCAGTCAGGTTGTTATTGACATGATAAAGAAGTATTTAAATTCTCATTTTAACACTAATGATTTGAAAACTCTAAGATACTTTCCAGGCGTTGAAGAAGATACTAATGCATCACTTATATGGGATTTTAAAGAACTGATAACAATTCTGTGTTTGTGTTCTTCCTACTTGGATTACTATACTGACAATGTATGTTGAAAATATCACTAATTCTGGGAGTGATCAGAATGTTATTGACATGATCAAGAAGTATTTGAATTCTCATTTTAACATTAAAAATTAAAAAACTCTTAAGATACTTTTCTGGCATTGAAAAAGACACCAATGCATTACTTAAATAAGATTTTATAGAACTGATAATAATTCTGTGTTTGTAATGCCTTCTCGTAGGAATAACATCACTAGTTGTAGGGCTGATCAGAATGTTATTGACATAATCAAGAAGTATTTAAATTCTCGGTTTTAACGCTAACAATTTGAAAACTCTAAGATACTTTCCAGGCATTGAAGACATCTAAAATTTGTATGTATTCATCTCAACGGAAGTATTTTACTATGACTATTCTACAGGAAACAAGTAGCTCAAGGTCAAAACCCCAAGATGCTTTTATGGATACAAATATTAAACTTGATCATTTAACTGGAAAGTTGCTTAAAGATCCTTTCACCCATCATCCAATCCAAATATTTTCGTATGTATAACATATCTGAACAGTCCGAACCCATTTGTATATCCAAACCACATCCGATTAAAAAGGGGCGAATACCGATCAGATTGCAGGTAGACATCAGAGGTCCGCACCTATCCCAAAACCAATCGTATTTGAATTTAAATCTCCGGTCACATGAAAGTTGTTTGTAATTTTTGTAGTCAGTACACTTTGGCAGGAGGATTGTAGAGACCCAACTTGTAATTTGAATTTTAAGTTTATGATCTATATAAGAGAGAAAGGGTATCTCTTGGATATCACCCTTCTATTATCCACTTCCATCGTCTCATTTTCTCCCATAACACATCTTTTTTATCCACCCCCTTACATTTTCATCAAACTTTCTATACCATCCTAATAAGCTTTCTATCATTTGTAAGATTAATGACAATTCTTTCCCCTTTACCCATTTTAATTACATCAAATGCACCCCATTCCCTCTCTTACCACAAAGAGGGCCACAATAAGAAAGGTCTTTGGCATAAAGTTTAAACTTTGCCACTTGTTCTCATGCCATTTCGTGTCATACACTTAAACATGAAAGCAATTAATCCATGACACAAAATCCATGCCATCAACCAGTCTAGCTGAGATATGGTTTAGATGATGACAATGATGATAGGAGTGTAAGATGAAAGATGAATAAATAATATTTTTTTTAAAAGAAAGTAAGTTCATTAAACTAATTGACAGTCACCATATATCATGTGTAAATAACAATAATCATACACATTTTTGCAGCAATCATGCAGTTTATGGAAAAGATTTATAAGTTGACTGTTGAAACTTTGAGAGATTCGTAATCTTTAGAGAGAACAGATATCATCATAAACCATTACATAGAATGTTGGTATGTAAAAGTTGCAATTTTAACCATAAAACAGTTACCTTGAGAAAAAATGTATTTCAGATCCACTCTTATGTATTTGAATTCTGTCACCATCAAATTTGCACTCAACAAGTACCTGCTTCCCATGAAGCTGGACCAAATACATCAATGATAGAATTATTCCTTATAGTGCTAAATAAAAGTCCCACATGCATATGCAAACAAACAAACTTAATGTTTTTAAGAGAAAAGAACCACAAAGTTCAATATAGTGAAATTCAATTTGAAAAACGAGTAAATTTACTTGAAACTAACATGGTACAAAAGATCCAACCATAATTATCTCTGCACCTATACAAACTTCGGCCAAATACATATTTCAACATGTAAAGTTCACAAAGATAAATACTTAACAATTTTTACCCTGCTATTCTGCTTTTTGTTTATTAAAGCACATAACAATATATTTAACTAAAATGACACACTTTCAGAATAAAAGAGGCACTCTAAGAAAAAGAGACACAGTCACACAAGTAGCCAGATTCAAATCATCTAATAATTACAATACCTTCTTCCAAGCAGAATTAGGATCACCAACTCTTAGTGCTAATTGTGGTCGCACTGGTTTCCCCACTTCAATGTCCTACACAATCATTTTTTTATCATGAGCACAAACATAAGGGTTTACGGGGACAAAAGCAACACCCTTACACTGATTTTCATGATATACACCGCATAGAGGGATAGTCTACACACAAGAAAAAAGAGACATCTAGAGCAACATTAAATAAGGGAAGCTCATTGTAGCAAATAAATGACCATTTTCAACTTCATCATAGTGGCAATGACCATTTCCAATTTCAACAAATAGTGTTCAATCTTATCTAGAAAAGTGAAGTAAACTGCATCATCAACATCGCCACTAGAATAGCAGCATATATTTTATGTCAGCTATTGCCTTTTGCACATCTGAGTATGTATGTGTGTGTGTGTGTGTATGTATGCATATGTATGTATGTATGTATGTATGTATGTATGTGTGTATGTATGCATGCATGCATGCATGCATGCATACATGTATGTGTGAATATACAATCAGTCTGCTATAAGCTGCTTACGTGGCGGCTTGCCCATTCTCAACCATGTGATTGACCTCGAGGTCTATCACATGGCAAAAAGTGTATGAGCTGTTTACTTTACAGCTCATACTAGACATATTCTCTACATATATACACACGCACACATCACAAAATCCATCATCTTCATCTTCTTCCACCAGGTACCCAAAGAATATCGGGGGCATGGACCCTAAACTAGAAATCCATGCAATTACAAATGGCAAAATTTTTGATGGTCGGATGCCCTTCTTGACATCAACCCTCATCCTTTATCTAGGTTTGTGGCAGCAAAGCAGAAGCATTAGCAGAGTTAAATCACAAAATCCATACAGATAGAAAATGAAAAGATTGTACATGTATGCCATTCTTGTCATTGTCTACACCTTATTGCCTTACAACCAATAGAGAAAACATCAAAGATTAACAAACTAGACATTTCATTCCAAACCTGACGTTTGTGCCTCTGAGTTCGATCTTGCAGTTTCTCACAAACCAATTTCAGGTCACATGTTACATTGAACAAATCCTCTGCATCTGGATGAAATTCATGGAAAATACTTCTTTCACTAATGCCCAGTTTCAGATCTACATTAGAAAAACAATTTTAAATAATAATAAATAAATAAATAAACAGAAGAGGATGATAAGAGAACTAGCAGCCTAGACAACAACGTAGATAAAAAACCTTTTAGAATAACCATTATGATCCACTTCATTTCACGTGCATTTGTCCTTCTGATAAGCTCGCTAAGAACTGCTGTCTTATCTCCCCTGTTAAAGTAAAATTGCACGTGATATATATTTTTTAAAGGAATACAAATGCAAGTATGGTTTCCAGCACAAATAGAACAAAAGGAATATGGCAAAGTTTCTATTGCTAGATTGCCATCTATGACACTCGCCCTACTACCACAACAGCTTAAATTAGAGGATAAAATAATCACTAATACCCCTCAAGTAATAGTCCTCATTATGAACTCTTTAATAGCACTCTAATGCACAAATCAGAAGCTGCAGCATGTTAAGCAGCAAAGCATTAAATTTGCATAATATTTATTTCAAGCAGATTGAATCCATACGAAGAGAACAGGCATCCTCTTTTGAGCAATAATGGAATAACTCTCCATATGAAGAGGACAGATATCCTTCGTTCTGTTCACTTTGTTTTACACTCTATCAACACATGGGTCAGTTCAGGTAAGCTGACATCTCTCCACCCACCCTCTCCCGCAACAAGATACCAAACGCAACCAACAAAATAACAATTATCAGACAAGCCCAATTTCATCGCTATTAATTTTAGACTAAAAAGCCAAATTGGAGTGACAAAGAAACGCACATTAGAGTATATAACAGAAAGTTTACTTTGTGAAGCATATAGCCACAGTGTAAAAAGTATATATCTCGTATTTTTCATTGATTAGACAGATATAGATATAGCCACAATGTAAAAAGCATAAAGCTCGTAGTTTTCAGTGATTAGATAAAGATAGATGTAGCCACAATGTAAAAAGTATAAAGCTCGTATTTTTCATTGATTATATAGAGATATACATTCAAAAACATAGTGAGCTAGAAAACTGTAACTTGTCAAACCCATGTCACTTTACATAATTATAACAAAAAGGAATTTGGGCCAAAAATTCTTTCTTCACATAAAATTTTTTATTGCAACCAAAAAGCCCTGCAGAGCTTAGCATTTCTCATTGATTAGATAGGCATAGACATTCAGTAAGATAGGAATTTGGATACCGATTGTCGCTAGTAGCCAGCCGATCAAGCAAATCATTAACCTCTTCAATCGTCAACCCCCCGGAAGCAGTCCCCTGCCTCCGCTGCAACACCTATGGCAATTCATCACCATCACGATCACCATCACCATCATTAGCACAAACAAATAAAAATCATGATCATCAATAAGAAAACACAACAAAAAGCAAAAGGAGGAGGGGGAAGAATGACCTCGGAGGCGACAAGGGCGAAGTTTCCGACGTTGGCGCCGGCCTTGGGGCCGCCCTTGCGCCAATTGAGGAGGCGGAGTGCGTCGTCAGACTCGCGCGACATGGCGAGGGCGTCAACGAGTGAGGTGGCGAGGACGGACTCCTTGAGGCCGTAGGAGCCGCGCTGCCGGTCGAGGGATGGGAGGAGGAGGCGTAGGGCCGGGAAGTAGAGGCGAGGAGGGCAGCAGTAGTCCATGAACTTGCGGAACTTCTTCCGCTTCTCCGCCGCCGACCTGGACCGTTGCATCGCCTCCAGCATCGCCACCATGACCCGGAGCTCCACGGTCCCCGCCGCCGCCGCCGCCGCCGGCCTCGCTGCGCCGGGACCGGCTTCGCCGCCCTGCATTTCGTCGTGCGCTTCGGGAAGAAAATTTAAGCTCTCCGGCCAAAGACTAATGTAGAAAATTTAGACTCGATGCCCGAATGCCTGCCATTTGTGCTTTCGTGAGCTCTTTTGAAAATAATTCCAATTTTAAGGCTATTATTTGTAGAGTTTTTTATTTTAATATATATATAAATATATATATATATATATATATATATATATATATTTGTTTTGCTAGTGGGGGTATTGAGAGTAATAGAATTATTTTCGCCAGAGAATTATTTTTTGGATTATTGAATTTTTAATTAGTAGAGGGAATCCCTACCAAATTGTAAAATAATGGAAGAGTTATATTGTCTAATAAATTTACGATTTAATTAAGAAGACGTTTCAAATATCACATATGAGTCTTTAGATATGTCAATTTTAGGTATCCCATTTGATTTCTTCGGCCCGAGAATTAGCAAATTCACGAAAATTCGGGTCTTCTTTTCCATCTCTGGTCATTCGATAATCTACACAAGCACAAATTTCTCAATCCTTGATTAACCATGTCTATAGTTTTAATAAGATACAGTGAGCGTAAGCTAGCTCAATCCAATGGTTAAGGCAAGGAAGGAGACAATCGGCATCTATTCACTCCGGATAGAACGGATTGTTGACTGACAAGATGTGAGGCTTCGCTGATTGAGAACATAGCCAAGTTCAACCCCGGCAATTGAGGGGTTGATTCACATAAACACTTTATAGAGACCTTGTCTTCTTAACTTGTATTGCCCTGACCACACTACTGAACAAGGTGTGTGTGACAGACACAAAAAAGTAATCCCATGCACACCTTAGAAGCAGGCTAGATTCAGGGGCAGAATATAGCTAGGGGGAAGGCGGGGTTCATCCCGCTTTGACTAAAGGGAGAAGAGTAAGGGACGCCCTTAAAGGGGTTCTATCTATTTTTTTATAGCTTAGTAGTTAGCTTGATCTTCCCTTAAGGTTCGATCAAGCCTCGGGCCGCTTCAACTACAGGGAGAAGAATAAGGCCTCTTCCTTACTCTAGGTAGTGATTGTAGCGAACGGGCTACCTTCCTGCTTCGAAGAAGGATAAGGGACAACCACTCTATATTTGTCTTTTAAAGGCTTGATCAGTTTATTCAAGCCCCGAGCCGCTTCGACCAAAGGGAGAAGAATCAGGCTCGTACCACTAAGCTTGTCCTCTTGAGTTAATGAGTTCCATCCTTTCTGAGTTGTAGTTCTCTTGAGTTCTTGGGTGAACTTGCCCAGCGAGGGCTGAGACCAATGCTATCAATGAGCCCAAAAATTCTTTCATAAAACAATCATCCTTCTCTGGTTTATTCATTTTGTAACAAAAATCTACCTTAGGGGTGATAAATTAAATCTTTCTCCAAGAGGGCCTTTGTCACCACAAGCGCTCCATCTCTACTAATGGCAACCTCCTCGACAGCTCCTCCACTGCTGATGGCAACCTCCTCAACAACTCCTCCACTGACTGCACTGTATGCCATTGGTCCCCCACCACCTGTGACTCTGAGCTTTATCTAAGATGATCGGTTTTTTTAGTACTTACACCGGGTTGATAGATTTGGTTATTTGTAGCTTGATTATGCATGCATTTGATTTTAGGTTTGCAAAACCAGATTGTTAGGGCCTCAACAATGTAAGCTTGTTCAAACAACTTTTCTTTGTCTGTGATTTTAACTTTTAATTTGGATAAATGTCTTCAATTGATTTTTTATATTCAGTGTGTTGTTTTCATCACTTAAGTTGGGATCTCTTTATGTGGTTGCTTAATAATTTGATCAATTATATCTCCCGTTGAAATTGAACTACAGTTATCACACATTGTTATAGTTGTTGTAACTTGTAAGTAAGCAAAATAGCTATTGGGAATGCATCGGTGAGTGTTAATGATTGTTGTATTAGTCGAACAACATGCTTTTAAGTTGTATCTTCTTTTTTTGAATTTGTGGTTTGACATTAATTAAACAGCTCATATTTATTCTTTGGTTTCTATCTTAAAATTATAAGACTGTTATATCAACATGTGGTTTTGATTGAAATCAATTAAGTTAGTTTAGTACTATTTAATTGATTTTTTTACTAGTTAATTGGTTGTATGCATTTTCTTGATATCTTAAATTATAAATGTGTGAATGCATGTAATTATAATATTATGTTGGATGATGAATCTAGTGAAGAAAAATTTCATGTTCTTGTTACCGTTGCAGAATATATAAAAAACTTTTTCTAAAACAACCTTGTTACCTCGTCACCATCGTTTACTTAGGATTAATAGAAGTGGATATACGAAATGGTTGTTGTCTAATCACCCGAAACTTTTTCACCATGTGTATAGAATAAATATTCTTACATTTTTTTAATTTGTGCAATATTTTAAAGAATCAAAGGCCTCTAAAGGATACCAAATTTGTAAGTGTGGAAGAGCAATAAGCCATTTTTTTTGGGACAGTGGGACAAAACCAACATTATTGTGTCTCTCAAAAGAATTTGTCATTCTGCTTTTACTACTAGTAACTATTTTGGCAAATTTTTTAACATAATTTTGGCCATATAAGGTGACTTCTTACAATATCCTTCTAGGAATATTTCCAAAAAGATCAAGGATGATGACAATTTTATCCACATTTTACGGTACGTATTATTGAATTATCTAAACCTTTATATGTTATATATATATATATATATATATAGCTTGTCATAACATATCTAAATTATGTTTTTTTATTTCTTAGGATTGTGTTGAAACCCTTGATAGAACATAGATTGTAAGACCTTAATTTGGCTCAAAAAATGAATTAAACTTGATGTCATAATTGAGAAAGCTATTCAATAGATTACGGGTGTACAAATTTTATGGAACCCTTAATGAGGCTTAAGACGGTAACCTTAGAGGGCTTACATACACAATGTGTAATGATCATACTACCTTAGTAAAGCTCATATTCATAAGGATCTTAATATTGGCACTCTGACTCACAAAAGAGACAACACCTCTACTGCAATTAAGAGTGTAATTTTATAAATGCAATGATCACTCTAAACTCATAAAGGCAACACCTCCAATATAGCTAAGAAATTGAGTTTTTCATAATACGGATGCATGATCCAATTATTATACTTAATTTCAACCTTTGAGTTAGGTAACTTATTCTTAAATGATGTTGATCTTATAATTAAGTAAACACTGGGCCGTAGTTACTTGTTAGATATACACCGCAAACAAAAAGAGGCATGGCGTCAAACTCTAACACTTGGTTTTGAAGTGAACCCTTCAAGTAATATCACACATAGCCACAACTGCATGCAAATACATCTTGGGTAGCTTAATTACTCTTCTTCATGTTCCGAGACTTTAAAGCTTACACACCCTGTAGATAATTATTAATATGTCTCAAAGTTAGCACCCTATACAACAACAATAATAATATAGTAACAAATCACATATCACGTGTAGCATATCAAGTACACTAATATAAGCTTTAGGGCACCAACCTATCTACATATATCACATAACTCATAGTTTCCAAAATACATAAGCCCCAAATTTCTGAAATACATAAATCATACATCCCAAATACATGGGTCTAATACAAAATTTAACACAATACAAACATATATACCATCACCTATCATAAGCCTGTTGATCTGTCCACCTCTCCGGTAACAGACAAGAGTACACACCTATATATATATATATATATATTTGTCACTAATCAAATATTGGTCGATGAGTATTTTTGTAAAACCCGTGATTCGAGTCAGGGTTTTACGTTACCGAACCAGTCGGTTCGATCGTTGGTTCGAGTCGAGTCGGTTTCATGAATCGCGTGCTGAGTCGAGACCAGCCGTGAGTTATGAGCGATGAGAGTCAGGTGTACCTGAATATATGATGATAACGTCGAGAAGATGGTGAGATACGAGTTATCTGAATATATGAAAGTATGCAGTATTTTTTTCTTTTTATATGTTTGATCGTAGAAATAATTTTAGGGCCGAATGACGAATTAGGACGCGTTGGATTATATTCGGGTGGGTTATTAGTTATAGAGCATGCCATTTGGATGTTGTTGTGTTTGTTTTATTTTATGTGATTTTTCCATATTTTTCTAGATTTTTTTTAGAATTTATTACGAACTAGTTATTATTTTGACTCGAGTCGGAATCGAGTCAATACTTATTTACGAAACTGCCACTAGAACATCACTTCATCTTCCCCGACACCCTCCCCCTTTCTAAACCCTAGCCGCCGCCCCTGTTCGCGCGCCACCGCCGCCACGGCCGACGCCGCCTGGCCGCCGATCGACGCCGCCCTGCCCCGCCGTGCCGTCGCCGTGCCGCCCCGACCAACCCCGGCCACCGTCGCGCCGCCACGACGCCGGAATCGCCCCACAAGCCGCGACGCTCCGCCCACTGATTTCGCCGCCGTCCGAGCCGCGCCGCCGCCGCTGTGACCCCGACGACCACCCCCACGACGTCGCCGACGTTTCCCCCATCGTCCCGACCACCGTCGAGGCCGGTCGGAGCCTCGATCGGAGAACGCCGCCGCCGCCACCCACTTTCGACGCCGCCGCCGACGGCCATCGCCGCCTCGGTTACTTTGTTTGACACCACCATCGGACCAAGCTCGTCGAGCTGGTGCCGATAGACCCCCTGATTGCTCCGTCCCAAATCATCGCCGGAAAACCGTCGGAATCCGCCGGAAAACCGCCGACACTCGCCGGAAAACCGCCGGAACCGCCGGAAATTGGATTTGTGGGAAATTCGTCGGATCATCCGCCGAACACACCCGGTCCAATCTGATCGGACTTCGGACGCCGCTAGGTGCCGAATTCGAGTTTTGAGCCACGAAACGGAAACCCTAGCCGTCGCCGATTTTCGACGACGCGAGGTATAATTTATTTTAATTTAATTATTTGAAAGTTTTGATTATTAGAATTGCATGCTAGGATTGGTGAATTGTGTGTTATAATAATATATATAAATGTAGATTTGATTAAGGATAAAAATATGAAATTTGTTTGATTGTGTGGTGTTAAAAATAGAAGTTATGAAACTAATTAGGGTTATTAAGTAATAATCATGATCTAATCAAACTAGCTTAAGTAGACTCACTAGAATTGATATAGGTTGATGTGTGTTGATTGACGTGTGATTGTGTTGATTGTGTGTGTATGCTATAGGATATGTGATTCATCATGCGGGCGTTAGTTTTTAGCTTGATTGTGTAGGTACGGTGTAGGAGCTCGCCGCCTAGGCGCGTGGACCCGTTTGGAGCTTCTACCAGGTCCGTTTAGGACTCGTTCTCTGATTTACGCTACTCTCTTGTGTATTTGACTTATTATGTGCAGGACGAGTTAAGTGGCGTTTTATCGAATCCCACTTAACTCGGGCCATTTAGCCAACGATTTTCCGGATTAATAACCCTCGAGGATGAGATCCCTCGAGTTTGTTTTCGAACTTCAGATCCAGCTCACGTTGCCTTCGGGCCTATTGTATAAATCCCAACCCAGACCTATATATATGTATAGTTTTCGTGTTTTTGTGAGAGACTGAATGAGGGAAATCCGACTACCGTGCTACGCGAGCGGGCACGTGTGTGTCGACAGTGGGCTCTGGAATGGTGTGCGGGCCGTTTCATTCCCGAGGGATCCTGACAACTCCACCTTTGAGTTCCTCAAACCCGGAGAAGTGTGGAGGTTCACGGGTACTGCATTGCAGCGCATGTCTAGACTTGTGGTTTCAAAGGGTACTGAAGGCGACTGCCTGAGAGTACTCGGCCTTCGTGCTCAAGGCCAGGAGTAATATGGAAGGTGCAGAGGGCGGATAGGAACGAGATTTGACGCGAGAAGCAATAGAGAAATGGCCGAGGCATGAGAATGTGAAAGATAGGGGGACGCTGTCGACCCGATGGCGACGGCTCCCGTATGTGCCCTGATGAGAGTTCTTGAGGAAGTATATGGTTTTCATTCAACAGGAGAGTTTGCTCTCCTGTGCCAGTTTGATATTAGTTATTTTCCGGGCCGGTAACACTCGTTACTGACGGTTTTCCTATATATATGTAGGTGAGGAATGCGAAGCGATGAAAGCTGTCGGGACTGCGGAGGAGCAGCACGGAACCGCGCACACATGTACCTGCCGCGTGTAATGTATAATAATGATGTGTTAATGCTACGTGAATGATAATTTGGATGTGTTTGCTTGAGTGAATTACTTGTTATGAAACGAACTGATAAATATGAATGAGTAGGGAGCCTTGGAGTACAGACTCGGCTCAGGTAAAAATGAATGAGATAATGGTTGAATGTCATGGTAGATTATTATGTGTTACCGTATTTTTATAAAATAGTATATATTTTCTTTTGGTTTTTCATTTATTATTTTGTCTTGTCTTTGCTTGTACATCATAGCATGCATGTAGGACTACGTTAGAACCCACGCATCCCATCCATGCATTTCATGTTTGCATCTCCATCTTGAGACACCGAGGGCAGATCCGGGTCGGCTTAACCGAACCCAGTAGATTAGCGAACGGTTCGGTCGCCGGTGACATTTCCGGGTCGGTTCACGGGTGAGCCGAAACGGGGTGTTACAATTTTAATACTCACGAAAAAAACATAATACTTCTAGAGTATATTGCAAGGTAGTAAGCTTAGGCCGACTATCATAAAAATGTTAGATCAAATAAACAACTTTACACTTACGTACATACATACTTACGCTAATGTTGTCCCCATAGTTGCGAAAATCGGAATCAACATTGAATTGGATTGGAATGGAGTCATTGAATCGAATAGATTCCTCAAAAATAAAATAAAAATGGATTCAATTGAATTGGGCAGAATCGATCATTGCTCTCCTCCCCCATCCCCTACATCATTGTAGAACATGTCATTAGACTATTAGTAGTTGTATTTTATTTTATTAGATTTTTATTATATTTTATTTTGTATTTTTAGGATTATTTTTTCATTATTTACTTGAGTCGGGAGCGAGCCAATTTTTATTTCCTAAAATACCTCCCTCATTCTTATCCACCCGACCGACCCAAGCCTCCTTTCTCCCGACACCACTATCTACCCCCTCCGACGACCGACCGAAAGCGTTGTTTACTTGTAAGCTATACAAACTTACCTTCCTTGTGCCGGAAAAAATCACTTGTTGGCTTCCTCCGTGAGTAATAGTCAATCTCTCAAGAGTCAAATAAGAAATAATAATCATTGCCAGTAGTAATCTGACTTATAGATAATAGATTTTGTTTCAGTGAGGAAACATGTAGAACATTAGTTAATACTAAGGTGTTATTTGTAGGGAAGAGTGTAACCTGACCAATGTGCTCAATTGGTAATTGTTTACCATTTCCCACCATTACTATGTCTAAGCCATTATACACATTATATGTTTCAAAGAGAGTTAAATTGGCAGTCATATTAGATGATGCAGCTGAATCAGGGAGCCATTGGCTTATGTCCACTTGATTTACTTGAAGTGCACTCATAGCTTGCTGCACATTCTTCGTACCAATCTGAAGAGCAGTGGTACCAACCTCCCTTGTTATACCATTTGAGTACCTATGTGCGTTGTGTCCTAGCTTGTGACATATTTGGTAGACAAACGAGCAATGTTTCAGAGCAACCTGCAATTCTTCTTATGCATGAACTACTTGAGGAACTGATTTAGAAGGACTAGGAGCACTGAAATTCAACTTTTCAGCAATTTCAGATTGAGTAAAATCCCCAAAGTTAGAGATCAACAACAGCGAACACAGGATATGGGAAAATAATATTTGAGAAATAAAATAAAACAAAATCAAAAAACAGATATTTAACTTGGAAAACCCTCCTTCTATCGAGAGTCAAAAACCACAAGACAACAACAATCAATTCACTACTTCAATCAAAGATTACAGCCGTCAAGCATATAAAGATGTACAAGACGATTACTCACCCAATCTATACTATTGAGATTATAAGATTTCTCTCTATCAATACTCTGTGTAAGATTAAACTGGTGAATAATATATTTTCCTCTTCTTATCTCTATATTTCTTTTCTTTTATCTCTCACATCTTGTCTTCTCTTGTCTATTTATAAAGATAGTTTGAGGCCCTTCATCTTCCATAGAAAAACAAACAGTCATCATTGTTTGTATTCCGAGATTCTTTTAGTATTCTAAATTTGACAATGGGCTACATATTATTAATATTCATAATAACAAATATTAACAATCTCCCACTTGGAGTCTAATTGGAACACTTCTGTCCAAATTCTTCATAAAGTCCATCACTTGCATGTTAGTGCAAGTTTCCTTTGTTGCTTTCTACACAAGAGGACACCCCCTTATATAGAACTTTCGTGTTTATCCACAACTCTGGGAAGATCTCACGCACGTCTCCAACAACCTGCATCTGACATTGGCATCCTTATCTCCACACAGATGGGGCATCTATCCATGTCAATCATGCATATCTTTTGGAGTTAATTGCAACGAATCTCCACCATTGGCTAAGGATTGATCTTGATAACTATCTATATCCTCATCATACTTATCGGCAAATCCCCTCAAGCATATCCATCCGTGCATGCTGGTACATGGTCAAACCCTCCTAGTTCGAACCAACCAGTCTCGGCCAACAGTCCCCTCTCTCGGCACTTCCAGTAAATTGCACGCCCCAAATACTGGCATTCTGGCACTGCTTGGCAACTCGACCTAAATACCGTAATCCCAGTAATTTGCTCGGTCACGTCCACGCATCTGTGCTCGCCCATGTATGGCTATGCTGCTCGTCTCGGCAGACCTGGTATTTATATCGATACGCTCGGTTCATCAACCTCACACTCCACCAATATGCATGCTCGTAGCTGCTCGGCCCGGTGTTCGGTCATCACACCTCTCAAACTTGCAACCTGGAATCCGTACACCTATGAGGTTTTCTCTTTTTGATATACCGACATGCTTGGTACAATTACCGATCATAATGCCGATATGTACCATTGAGTACTGGTACTTTACTCATTCCAAATCCTAGAACTCGCTAGACACCTCGATCACCCAACATGCTTCATGCACCACAGCTTGATCTTTGCCTACAACTCTAACAAGGATTAACACTGATAAGTTGTTTCCACCACTCAAATAGCACTGACTATCCATCTTAAATGTGGGATGACTAGGAACAATCACCAAACCCTAACTCCTGGCTCGTCCAACGGACTAGACCTGTTACAGTCCACCCCCACCAATAAGACCTGATGTCCTCATCAGAGGGTCAAGTCCTCCACAACACTTCTTGATCTTACTCTTCAATTGCCACTAGTCCCTTTCCTTTTCCCAGCTAGCCTCGCTTCTCGGTTCCCTCCTTCCACTTGTTTTATAGAACCTCCCTTTTTGGTGGCAACTTCACCAACTCTCATGTATGAATCTTCTCCAATGATGACATCTCATCCTTCATGGCCAACTCCCACTTAAGATGAGCTTTGTCACTCATGGTTTCATCATAAGATTTCGATTCTCCTGCATCAGTATACAAACTCCATCTGATCCTTTGAACTCCCTAGGCTGACGTGCCTATACTCCAAAATCATCCCTACCTTTTTCCCAAATTGTTGCCGGACAGTAGGGGGAGCTCCATTCGGACAAGCTCTCCTCAGATTGACCAAATCTTCTATGGAAAGGTTTGAGAAAACTAACATGGAAAATTGGGTGAAGCTTGTACCCATGTACCTTCTCCACCTCATAAGGACCATCGTACCTTTGCACCAATACCCAATGCACCTCGGTACATCTGATTTTCTCCCAAATCAGTGGCTTGAGCTTCAGCTTTACTTTGTCCCCCACGCTGAATGACAATGCCCTCGAGTCAGCATATCTCTTCATTTTGCTCGCTGCCTCTGCCAATGAATCCACTGCCTCATTATACAGTTCTTACCAATCCCTGGCAAACCTATGTGCAGCTGGACCCCGTACTCCACCTCCTTGTGGAACAACCTCTAGTGGTGTAAGAGGTTGGTAGCCCATCGCAACTTCAAAAGGACTAAGCCCCATAGCTGAATAACGATGTAGTTTATAACAAAACTGCGCCACCTCAAGAAGTTCCAACCAGTTCCTCCAACTGGCTGTGATGAAATGCCTCAATGCATTCGCCCTCTCAGTTTGCCCATCAGACTGAGAATGGTTAGCTATAACAATGTCGGTCAGGACCACAGTACTACCTCACGTTCCTGAAGAACCATTCGACAGTAGTCTCGGTTGAGCACCCCTATGGTATTGCTACGAATACAAGTACTTAGAAAACCGACCCACTAACCTTGCTGACATTCCCTTCACCGTAGGGAATCTGGACACCAAGTCCATTGAGACTGAGCTCCATGGTCTCGAAGGTGTAGGTAGTGGCTGCAGCAACCCAGCCTCTAACCTTCTTCTCCACCTTATCCTGTTGACCCACCAGACAAGATCTGACAAAAACTTCATTATCAGCCTCCGTGAAAGTGGCCCGATCTTGTTCCCCAGTAACCCCTCCGGACAGGGATCACCGACAGCTTAGCAAGGATGATCGCCCTCTCCTCGGATCGCAGTCACCACCTCCTTGCTGCACTTGACGCCGAGCACGACATGGTCGTTGCCGTCGCCGACAACAATGAAGGCCTTGAACCTGGTGCGCTACCTGGCACGGGTTAGCTTCTGCACCGGCATGATCTTCATGACGTCATCCTTGAGCACCGGGCCTAGGAGGGTCTCCACAATCTAGTGCTCCTTCACCGGCAGCGAGTGGAGGTAGATGTGCTCCAAAGACCGGATCTTTCCCTCCTTCACCAGTCAACCAAGCTTGGTAACGGGCACCCACTTTTCTTGCTCCTTGCGCCGCCCTCCGTGACACCCACAGTGCCGGTCCCCACGCAGGTCTCCGCGCCACCCCGGCCGTAGCCCCAGACGAAGCTGCCGCGGTCGCCTCCGCCTCTTTCCGCCATGGTCGAAGGAGATGGGCAATCCCAGCAAATTGCAGCACCTTCTTCGGCACCCTCGCCGCAATGATCCCCAATCCTCTCGGCGCTGGGACCATCCTCACCGTCACCAACCCGCACTTACCAGTGACCTTACAGGGCACAGTATGGGGTCTTCTCCAATCTTCATATCAGACACGCCATTCACTTCCTCGAAGGAGAACTCGGTCACCGCCACCTAGGTATCAAACGCCCGCCACACTGCCCCCCGCAGCCTGTCATTGCACAGGTCGAGGGAGACGAAAGGCATACGTGAGACTGGTCTTGGAGGGCGGCCACAAGGGCGTCCCCGGTAAGTAGGCGAAGTCCAAAGAACCACCTCTTTGCCTGTCATAGAGATTTCTTCTTTCTTAGACAATGCACCACAACCTCCTGTTGTAGTATACCACCCACGGCTCTGTCTGAAGCATCCGTCACCACTCCAAACAATTGTCCAAAATCCGACTTGGTACCTGACAAGCGGTTGATGTAGTTGCTCCTATCCTCAATCTACATCCTCCACCATTGATAATTTATTCCATCAAATTTCTCAATCTTCCCAGTCTTGGAAGTATCTGCCATGACTCCCACTCAAATCAAGATCCGATTGAATGAAAGTTCCCACAAACGGTGCCAATTGTTGAGGGAAATCCCCAAAGTTGGAAATCAACAACAGTGAACACAAGATATGGGAAAATAATGTCTGAAAAATAAAATAAAACAAAACCAAAAGAACAAAGATTTAACGTGGAAAACCCTCATTCTATCGAGAGTCAAAAATCACGGGACAACAACGAAGCAATTCACTACTTCAACCAAAGATTACAACCGTCAAACATATAGAAAAGATGTATAAGAAGATTACTCACCCAACCTATAATATTAAGATTATAAGATTTCTCTCTCTCAATACTCTATATAAGATTAAATTGGTAAATAATATATTTCCTTCTTCTTATCTCTATATTTCTTTTCTTTTATCCCTCACATCTTGTCTTCTCTTGTTTTGACCTTCTTAGAATAAGACAAATGAGATCTATATTTATAGAGATAGTTTGAAGCCCTTTCATCTTCCATAGAAAAACAAACAATCACCACTGTTTGTATTCTGAAATTCCTTTAGTATTTCGAGTGTGACAATGAGCTACATATCATTAACATTCATAATAACAAATATTAACACGAACCTCCCTTGTTATACCATTTGAAGTACCTATGTGCATTGTGTCCTGGCTTGTGACAGATCTAGCAGATAGACAAGCAATGTTTTAGAGCAACCTGCAATTCTTCTTATGCATGAACTACTTGAGGAACATATTTAGAAGGACTAGGAGCACTGAAATTCAACCTTTCAGCAATTTCAGATTGATTGCTACGGGAAACAACAGGAGTGAAGCCCCTCTTTTCATATGTGAAGTTCTGCGCTGTGGTCTTTCCTTTTGCGGATTTATGTGCAACAAAAGCGACGTAAGAATTAGATGCAGAATTGTTTGACAAAAGGATGCGACTCTCAATGCTGTGCAGCATTGAAAGAATTTCAGATAACACAGGCAATGGATGGCGCAAGGTCATAGTTGTGAACATGTGATAATTCGATCCCAAATCATATGATGTCCAAAAAGAGCGTCTAACCTCTTGCAGTGGTTTGCCAATTGGTGCAAGTTCATCGCAAACAGATTGATACTTGCTCAAATAATCATCTAATGAATCACAGCTCTCTCTTCAAAGTGTTTCAAGTTGATGAATCACAGGTCTCTTCAACTCCCTTTGCAGAATGTGACTTTCAACTCCCTTTTTATACATCCTAGCTAAATAACCTGTCTATGCCCACGGCTATTCTGAAAAGTCAGTTTTAGAATATTATAAATATATTACAAATATGGTTTCCTAATTTTATTAATATATATATATATATATATATATATATATATTAAGGTTTTAAAATTATTAAATGAAACTTATACCACAGTCCACATAAATTGTAAATATCAATCCTTATAATAGGTAAAGAGTGGTATTAAGCTTTAGATAAATAATCCACCTATTAAATATCCTCACGACAAGTTTGTTATTTTAAAAATATGTGAGTATTTTTTTCTATGATTTTTTAGTTGTTTATTGGGTCTTACACCAACTTCCTATTCTAGGTTTTTTGTATCAATGTTGCAAACATCGCTCGATTCCACTCGGAATCGGCCGATTTGAATCAGATTGGAGGCAATCCACGTCAAAAAATGGGCAAATCAATTTTCGGCTCAAATCGGTCCATGAATCGGCCGATTCTACCCAATTTGAGTCAATTCCGAAATCAGCCGATTTGAACCGATTCTGGATAGCTGCGGGAGGCTGCGAAGGGCGACGGAGGGGGGGGGGCAGCGGCCAGGTGTGCGGGGAATGGGAGGGGCAGGTAGGGAAGGGTGGCGGGGCGGAGCGGATTGGACGTGGCTGGCAGCATGGGGGAGGGGGGGGATTGGGCTGGGGACGGTGGCGACATGCATGGGGGACGAGCGAGGAAGTGGCGGCGGGGCAAGGGGACCGCAAGGGGGGGGGTTGGACGGGCGGGCAGCGACAGCGCGTGATGGGCGGAGGTGAAGGATGGGCGGCGTGTCAGGGAGAGAGAATCTGGGGGGGAAGAAGAAATAGGTGGTGGTATTTCGTAATTAAAAGTTGACACATTTCCGACAGGAGTAAAAAAAAAACTAACTCTAAATAATTCAAAAAAATCCATAAAAAATATATAACAATATCATAAAATATAATACACATCGTAACATAAAAATGACATTAGAATGACATGTTCTATAGCTAATAGCTCACCGACTTTAACTAAGTTGAAATTTTTATATAGGAGTGATTTGAACCGATTCGATCTAGTTCAGTGACTCCTTCAAAAACCAATTCAGACCGCAATTCCAATTTTTGCAACTATGTTCATATTGCTGATACATATCCCTATATGCCTGACACATCCTAGGTTTCAAATAAACCTTTTCAATACATGTTGTTTGATACATCCAATATACCTAAAAAAATTTTCCTATTTTTTTGACTATTTTAAAGATTTATAAAATTGAAAAAGACTTTATCTACTCTAAAGAAGATTGTTTGAGCTATTTACAAATTTTTTAGTCCATTTTTTAGATGAGTTTTAACATCACTTTTATAATTTATATTGAAAAATTAAAAATCAATGATATCTAAACCATCTTCGTATATTTTCTTGTTTTCTTTGTGTATACCCAACTCTTATTAACCCTTTATATTTGTACATATTTTTTTAGTTTTTTTATTTTTATAAGACATACAATAATCTTCTTTTTCTAAAGAAACTATTTAATTCTTCTTTTGGAATGGTTAAGTATTGTATATTTATATTAGTACAATAAAATGATCTTTATTGTCATAATTTAACAAAATAATTATTAATAGGTAAATCTTGATTATTTTTTTATTTATTTACAAAATAATTTTACTTTTAAATGTGAGATATATGGGCACTATTATTTTATTTATCAATTGTATAAAAGTAATATTAATATTTATCGATGCTCCAAATGATTATTTTCCTTTAGTGGAGCATTTACTAAAATGACTTGAGATGTTTCTGAAATAAGTAGCTTGTAAATTGTTCTCAATTAGTCATGAGTTCAAACAACACGAAAGATATGTATTAATAAATATTGCATCATTGTTATCTTAAAAAAATCTATTAAGGGCTAGATGCAATTAAGAGGTGAAACTATAGAGCCTTTTATCCAAAATTCATGGGAAAGAAAAAGACAAATTAGATGGAACATAGTTAATGTTAAACAAAAAAAATACAGAAATTTGCTATTAAGAAATTGAACTGAAGTTAAATAAACAAAAAGTATGAGAATGCTTTTTTTCTAATTAAAAAAGTATTATTTAGGGGTTGAAGTTTAGGGTTTACAGTTATAGAGTAAAAAAAAATTAAAAGATAGAGTAAAAATTACATGTGGATGTTTTAATATTTTTGCCTATCTATAATGTATTGTAAATAGGAAAATTGAAATATAATAAGGCATTACAATTATTTTGAATATTAGAAGAAAAAATACAGGTTACAAAACAAATTTTAGGAGAAAGAGAAGATGATCTTAAAGAGATGCAAAAGAAGAAGATAATTACTCATTGTATAGGGTTACATGGTTACACAAAGAATTATACCGGTTTTAAAGGAAAAATTAAATCTGTTTATAAACGGGTATGACGCTTTGTATATATAAAAAAACTTATAAACTATTATTTTATTAGTTATATTATGACAGTCACTTATTTGTAAGGAAAAATCTCAAAGTTACATGATACGTAATACGTGTTTATAAATAAGAGTTACACATATTTATAATTGGGTATGCGACTATTTCTTTGAAATAAGTTTGTGTGGCGTTATTTTATTAGTTAAATTATTAGAGTGATTGGAGGTTCGTTTAGACTTCCCCTTTTAAGAAAGGATGAGAGTAGATGCATCTAATCTTTTCGATTTTATTTGCACCACTTAGTTAAATTCCTTGTTTTAATCAAGCCTCCAGCACTTAAACTGTTTTCATCAATTCCACGTACTACTTAGCAGAGTTTAAGGAGTTGTACAACTATTGCACAGTGGCATCAAATGCTGGGCCAATTTGTCTTAGATTGATTAGAACTCATGCCATCGCGTTCTTTATAATTTGTTAATTCCAAAATTGCCTTCAAGAAAATGAAAATTGAACAATAAACATAATTATTATGTTGAGTGGACAAAAAAATTAACACATAATGCTTATGTTTATTGGACAAAAAAATGTTAATTTCCTTATTTAAAAAAAAGATAGTAGAAGGTTCCATGAAAATTTTATGCATGTAAAAGAACTAGCAATATTTTAGATATATATATATATATATATGGACGTCTACAGTGCGCTGCCTGCCTTTTGCAGCGCAGGCAGCGCACTGGATTGATGGCCGTTGGATTAAAATCCAACGGCCATCAATCAATTTACGTATTTTTCACCCCTTCCCCCGTTTTTCCAAATTCTCCCCCCTGTTTTTCCCTCAGGTACCCTCGCCGGCACCTCCGCCCGCGCCGCCGACGTTCGCCGCCGGCTGCTCCGCCCACGCCGCAGACGTTCCCCGCCGGTCGCCCCGCCCCCGCCCTCCCGCAGCCGCAGTCCCTCCGGCCCCGGCCCCGCTCGCAACCGCCGCCCCACCCCCCCCGGCCCCGCTCGCAGCAGCCGCGCCACCCGCAGCCGCCGCCCCCCCACCCCCCGCGTTCCCACCCCCCCTCCCCCGCCCCCGCCCTCGCTCGTAGCCGCCTCCCCACCCTCGTGATTCCCCCCCCCGCCGCCGCGGTCCCAGTCCCCCGCCCCGCCCGCAGCCGCGGCCCCTCCGCGTTCCCCACCACCTCTGTGCCCCCTGCTCGCAGCCGCCGCCCTACCCTCGCCATCCCCCCAATCCCCCCCCCCCCCGCGGGTGGCCGGCGGCGAAGTCGCCGGCGGTGGGGTGGCGCGGCAAGAGAGAGGTCGTGCGGGAACAGGGGAGGGTAAAATCGTAATAAAAACTTTACTCGGTCCCAGACTCGAGTTAATATTACGAAATAAATTAAAAAAATAAAATTTTTTTATAATAAAAACTTGACTCGATCTCGCACGGGATCGAGTCAATATTATGAAATAAATTTAAAAATAAAATAAAATAATTTTGTAATAAAACTTGACTCGATCCTGCACGAGATCGAGTCAATATTACGAAATAAATTTTAAAAAATAAAATAATTTTGTAATAAAAATTTTATTGGTCCCACATGAGACTGACACCATGTATTTCCCAGCAGGCCCATCCAGCCTTGAGGCGGCGATATTATTGGCCAGCGGGCGGCCGACGGTAAGGTCACCGGCACAGGGTAGCACGCCAAAATAAATGAGAAAGAAACAGGGGAGAGTATTTTGGTAATAAAAATTTTACTCGATCGGACTCGAGTTAATATAACAAAATAAATTTTAAAAAATAAAATAATTTCATAATAAAAACTTAACTCGATCCACACTTAAGTTAATAATACAAAAAAAATTAAATAAAATAATTTCTTAATAAAAACTTTATTCGATCCCGACTCGAGTTAAAATAATTTATTACGGAATTATTTTATTTTTTTTAAATTTATTTTGTAATAAAAATTTATTCGGTAATAAATTTATTTTGTAATAAAAACTTGACTCGGTCCCGCACATGATCGAGTCAAGTTTTTATTACAAAATTATTTTATATTTTTTAAATTTATTTCATATTATTGACTCGAGTCAGATCGAATTAAGTTTTTATTATGAAATTATTTTATATTTTTAAATTTATTTTGTAATAAATTTATTTGGTGACCGAGTTAAGTTTTGATTAAAAATAAATTTTAAAAAAATAAAATAATTTCGTAATAAAAACTTGATTAATCCCGACTCGAGTTAAGTTTTTATTACGAAATTATTTTATTTTTTAAAAAAAATTTATTTTATAATATTAACTTGATACGAGTCGAGATCGAGTCAATTTTTTTTGATAAAATTATTTTATTTTTTTAAAATTTATTTCTTAATAAAAACTTGACTGATCCCAACTCGAGTTAAGTTTTTATTAGGAAATTATTTTATTTTTAAAAAATTTATTTTATAATATTAACTTGACTCGAGTCGAGATCGAGTCAAGTTTTTTATAAAATTATTTTATTTTTTTCAAATTTATTTCATAATATTAACTTGACTCAAGTTGGGATCGAGTCAATTTTTTTTAACGAAATTATTTTATTCTTTTTAAAATTTATTTCCTAATAAAAACTTGACTCGATCCCGACTCGAGTCAAATTTTTATTACAAAAATACCCTCCCCTGTTTCTTCCTCCCTCTGTTTCGCGCCGCCATCCCACCGCCGGCTAACTCGCCGCCGGTGGCCGCTCGCCAACGCTGTCGCCACTCGGGGGTTGGTGGGCCGACTGGAAAACTCATGGCCGTGGCGGGCGCGGGCGGGGAGCGGGCGGCCGTGAGCAGTCGGAGCTCACTGCGAGCGAGCAGGGGGTGGGGGGGGGCGGCGAGGCCGCGACGCTGGCCGGGGGTTGGCGGACGGTCGTGCTCGGGGAGGGGGGAACGCAGGCCGGGGGTTGGCGGACGGTGGCGCTCGGGGCGGGGAGGAATGTGGCGGCCCGGAGGGGTGGGGGGAAGCGACGCGGGGGTTGCCGCCGCGGCTACTGACGGTGGCGGTGGGGGACGGCGGTTGGGGGCAGGGCCGTGGGGGCGGGGCCGGTGGCCGGGCGGGGCCGATGGCGGGCGGGGCGTGGCCGGGGCGGCGGCGGAATCCGGCGATGGGGAGGGGGTCGGGCAAAAAAAAAAAAAAGAGAAAACGTTGTCGGCCGTTGGATTTTGATCCAACGGCCGATATAATGAACTGCCTATGCGCTGCAAAACGCTGCAGCACATAGTAGCGTTTTTGATAATTTTGGTTAGTTTTTGGTTCAACCTATGAAATTTTGGGTGGATGGTTAAAATTCGGTTTGGAACGGAAGTGATGCGAAACCAACGGAAAAATGGAAATTTAAATAACACTTAACATTTATATTATATGTGGATTATTATTATATTTTTAATTGATATATATATATATACATATATAATGTGTCATATATATTCTACAATATTTTTAAATATGATTAAAATCACTAAAATATAACATGATTTTTACTAATTTAAAAAAATTATATATTCTTAATTTTAGTGTTAAATATAAAGGAGGAAATATGGTTTTAAATGTACCAACTGATTTGATTCGGTTCAGGTTTGGCAGCAACTCAATTTGGTCCGATTGCAAATTTCTAGAACTAAATATATTCAATTCAATTGGTTTTGAATTGGGTGACTGCGAAATTATTTCAATTTGGTTCTATTTAGTATTGGGGCTAATTCAATTTTTGTCCGGTTCCAAGTTTTGGAATTAAACTGTGGTTTAGAAATTAGATTTGATCAGTTCAAAACCGACCACCAATCATAGTTGCAAAAATCGGAATTGAAATCGAAATCGGTTTTCGAAGGAGTCACTAAATCAAATATACTCGGTCTAAATTGGTTTAGTTAAATCGATCCAAATCGGTCTTATATAAAAAATATAACTTAATCAAAATTAGTGGGTTATTAGTTATAAAATATTTTATTCTGTATATTATATTTTATAATATTTGTTGGATTTTTTAAATTATTTAGAATTAATTATTATTTTTACTCGAGTTAGAATCGAGTCAACTTTTAATTACGAAAATACCACCCTGATTTTCTTCCCCCCCCTTCTCTCTCCCCGATACCGCCCATCCCCCTCGCCCTATCCCACCCCACTGGTCTGCCTTATCCCTGCCCCCATCACCCCCCCTCCCCACCCAGTCGCCCCCCTTACCCCCGCCCCACCGCCTCGTCACCCACCCCCCCCCCCTCCGCCTTATCGCCCCCCTCACTACCCTATCACCCACCCCCTCACCCCCCACCCTGCCCCACCGCCCCACCGCCGCCCTATCTGTCGCCAAGTCACCACCTTGTCCCCGCATCCCCTGTCGCCACCCTCACTGCCCCGCCCGTCCCCCGCCATTGTTGTCCCCCCATCCCCGGGTCACCGCCCTCGCGGCTGGCCAAAATATACTCAAATCAGTCAATTCCAAAATTGGTTTGAATCGGCCAATTCACAGGCCGATTTAGCCAAGACAAATTTATATTTTTTGACGCGGATCATGTCCGATCCGATTTAAATTAGCCAATTCCGAATAAAATCGGCCGATTTTTGCCACCCCGCCACCAATATCCCATGTCATTTTGCATTCAAGGTTTGCAGGTATGATACAGAAATCTCCAAGTTCATTTTCTTTTTCCAACTCCACACCATTTTGCATGCATGCATCCAGCGTAAGAAGACCAAATTGCGAATACGAGCATCCTCTTTAAACCCATTCTGCAATAGGAGCTTGTTCATACTAAATCTGTTCCAACTGTGCTCTAACACCGACCAAATACTACCATCGGATTATTGAAAATGAAAAAATTTTCCCCAATAACAATTTCTCAATTCACTTTACATGGATTCTCCCACTCATTTGAAGATAAGAACATTTCATAATTGAAAAAGTCATCCCACAAAGTTGAGAAGAGTGTACATAAGATATATAAAATGAAGTTCCCCTGCACAAAAACCAACCATACTCCTTAGACACCAGTTTTATCCTCCCTCCTCTTCTCTTCAAGCATAGAAACACCAAGTTAACTATGTCAACAAACAATTTCGATCACAAACTACCTCAATCTTAATAAGGGAGCGCAAACTTAAAACAAAAAACATATAAAAAAACTATACATCCCAGCTAACAGAGTGGCCATCTCCCAAATATCCGCTCTCACATTCCAACAAATGAAAATGCTTATCACTTTGAACTCCCAACTTGCATCTAAACAGGTACAACATCTATATTAGATGTGTCTTCGCATCTTAGAACGATGCCTTCAAGGTTTGCGGGTAGAAAACACTTGGCCCATTGGCACCCTGTTGAGAGAGGTTCAGGTGGAGGGACTATCATAAGAATGTTGTCATTCCTTTGCACCACCCCCATTACACTTACAGTGCTCCCTTCTTTAATGTACCTGCAGTTAGTTGCAAGTTTCCACAATAAAGAAATAGAAAATTTCGTTGAAGGAACAAAAAGACTTCATAGCCAAGAAATCCTGAATGAAGAATAATGCAAAGTTGTTTGAACATTACCCTTCCTTCAGACGCATCATGCGATCATCACTTGAAAGGTTTCGCTCCGCCAACCACCGAACAAATTCAGAGGATACATCCTTGTTGCTTTGATTAATATCTTCAACAATAGACTCATCAACATATGGAGTCATTCTAGCACCATAACCAGCCTTCACTAGAGCTCGCAGTCCAGAGTTGAAGTCGGAGATGTAAAAGTCAACTACATGCCTCTGGATCATTCATATGCATTAGCAGCCTATTATTGACTAAAAATGAAGTAGACGGAAGACCATAAATTAGTCCACTGTCAATTTAATAATTAATCACAAAACAAAAGCATGCATCCTCTTTGCTATTTAGTTATATAATAGTTTTTTTCTTCTTCCTACTCGGGCAACAATCCTTTTCCTCCACTTCATTCTATCGCAAACCGTGCCACTGCTCATATTCAAAATTTTCATGTAAGACCTATTGAGTACAAAATTGCAAATGAAAAAATTTTAATGGTGGGATGTCTTACCTGTCAACAACCTCCTTTTGCCTAAGATTGGGATCAGGCAGTGTCAATAGTAGATTAGTGTTGACAATTTTCTACTCACTTTGAATTCAAGGTGTGCTTTTAGCATGGATGCTTGAAATTTTGGAAGTTCCCAGTAATGTCCCTTAAATAAAAGTCTAGAACATGGGCTAATAATCCCCTCGACACTATATAATACCTAAAAGTAAACTCAGACACCAAACTTTATGAAAATCACCTACAATGAGATGCTGTAAAGAGACAAAACTTGAACCAACCTCCATAGATCTAAGGCCCCAAGTAAAACGTCGATGTGTAGCATTGGCAGCTTTTGAATTCCAACCCCTATATTCATACAAACTTGTGGATGTGTAAACACATCTTGGGACTCTCTGATAGGAAGACTCAAGGGGAACATTCCCACAAGTGACCACCTGCAAGAATAGTTACTTGATACTAAACTTGAAAAAAAAAACAATTTCAGACAACATTTTAAAAACCACTATTGTACTCTACAAAGGACATGAAATAATAATATACTCTCAAGAAACTGGTCATTTTCACTATTAACAGACGCTAGGCAGAATAACCTTCAGCCAAGATGTAACAGCCATTAATGCTTCATGAAAAACTTGTCAATCAAATGTGATAAGCAAGTTGTCTATTGGAAACTCAGATCTGAAATGCCTTCCCTCCACTTACCCCAGAGACTTTCACATACTGTCCATCTTTCGCAGTCCTAAGCTCAGCATCGGGATAGTGTGCAATGAAGCCTGTGATAGCTTTTCTTCCACAGCAAGTGTTCCACATGAACACAGCAGCAACAGTGCCAAAAAGAACGATAACCACAATAAGAAGAATTGCATTACGAACAGCTGCAATTATAAACCCACCAGCAATGAAGCCCATAACAAACAGCAGAATTGTTAGCCACATTATAAATTTTGGGAAGCTCTTCCTGAAGGAATAATCCTCATCCTTGCTTATATTAGTGACTGCCTGATTGTGAGCCATGGAAACACCACGCAACTTCAAAGAACCAGCAGAGTCCAATGGACCTGAGACCTTCCGTGGGGCTCCTGACGAGTTGAGTGGTCCTGAGGATATGGGGCCCGATGTAATGAGCCCAGTTGTAGGAAGTACAGGAGCAAGAGGGCCAGAGTTTTGGCGTCCAACTGGGGTGACCCCACCAGATTGGGGGCCAGATGACTTCTTATTAGCTGAATCTCCATGCTTGTTGAGAGGGCCAGAATTAGATTTCTGCCTACTTGATCCTCCAGTAACCCCTGAAGCAGCTCCAGATATAACAGGACCAGATGTAGAATAACTGCCCCGAGCAGCAGAATTAATGGGGCCCGAATGGGAAGCAGCACCTCCAAATGACCCAGTTCTAGAAGGACCTGCTATAGGTCCAGATTTCCTCGATTTCGACCCATCCACAGGAATATCAAACATTTTACCAAGTTCTCCAGATTTTTTTATATCTCCTCCAGTGTAGGGCATTGCACTTGAGCTCATGGAAGGTGGCCGCTCTTTTGGCTGTTCAGGCCTTCCCGACACATATAAGCCATTGCTTAACTGATGGGATTGCAAGCGTGACCCCATGAAGCTTGTTTAATAGCTCCCACAATATTCAAATTTAGTAAGGGCCACCAAGCTCAGCATACATTGACAAAATCACTTTTTGAAAAGAAGAATGAATAATCATCCAAATAGAATCATCCCATGGATGCTTACAGAATCTACAGAAAGGAAATAAACTGCCATCAGAAGCAATATATGAAAAAAAGTAATAAATATATAGTGCCTAAAACAAAAACAGTTCCCAGTCTAAAACTCTAGCAACTGATGGAGGTTACCCCTGAAAGATAGACAAGTGACCAAATGACTAACTCGAGTTAAAAATAATAATTAATTCTAAATAATTTTAAAAAATCTTAAAAAATATTTTAAAATATCATAAACTATAATACACAGAATAATATCAAAATAACATCAATACCTAATCTTAATATATTTATATTATGAATTATCAAATTATTATATATGCCCGATTAAACTAATTTGGACCGATTCAACTGAACCGATTCCTAGCTGATTTAGACCGATTCCGATTCCGATTCCGACTCCCTAGAAAACCGATTCCGATTTCGATTTATGCAACCATGGTTCCCCTAAGGCTACCAATGTAAATTTAGAATGCACTCATCATCTTTGCAAGAATTATTAGTTTTAAACAAACAAATTGTATTAGATCCCTTTCTCCTGAACTGTACCATAAGTGTCAACCCATAAACACTTAAATAAAAAACAAAAAGTGTCAGCCCATACCAATAATAAAACAATTATGAGATACTTATTACAATCGAAAACAAATAAAGGAAAACGACAAAAAAAATGCCTATCACAAAATTACTGGTAAGAAGACGAAGGAAAAATCACTTGGCAGTAAAAACCATTTCTACTTATAGGCACTCTAATGTATATTCAGCTGCATACTTTTGAGTATGTAGAGCTACATACTTTGTATTTATAATCACACATCTAATACTTAATTTTTTTCTACGTTTACTATCATTGGTTTTGTTCACTCTTTACTCCTAAGAGTGTGCACTTTTTCATAAAAAGATACTCTTATCGGGTGTATCTCTTTATAATGCCTTTCGCTTGTAATTCGTCAATGAGGTTATGATTCATTGAGTTTCACAAAAATTCAAAGAATTATTTCTACACCCTTCTTACTCCTGAAGAGAGTGTTTTTCTATCCTTGGTGTACGTATAAAAGGGTACACTCATAATAGTGTGCCCTGCCCAAATCTATATGGAAATATCTATACTAGCCTTGTTAATTAAGGAAGTGATAAATCTCTTAAACCCTTATCGATTAAAGAGGATAAACATGACATCATATATAAAAAGAGAGGTACCCTTCATGTTTTTAACACACCTACAGACATATTTTTACAAACTCTATACATTAGAGAGTTGCAGAGAAGAAATAGATTGTGGCAAATAGGCTTAGTTATTGTAATCAAGTCTCAATCTCGGAAGGCTTTGGAAGGCTATTGCTTGTAGATTGAAGAGTTAAGCATCCTACTACGGTCCAAGTATTCCTAATTCTTATACTAATTCTAATTAAGATATTATCAAGAACTAGTATTTATAAAGAAGTTAACTTATATTACATGTCTTTTCATAAAAGAGTGGACTCCTTATATTGTGACGATGTTCTGATTGTTTTAAGAGGTTGTAATTCATCCCAACAGTTGCAACTTTATCAACAAAAATTTACAAATACTAATCTTTTTTGCACTGTAGCTCACACTCGGTCTCTACTACTGACGGCTCGTTGAAAAAGGAAAAACATAATGTATATTTAATTCTATTTATCTTGTTTTTTAAATCCACTCTTTATAATTTTTTTACTTAAAAAATATAATCTTTTCACGTGCTCATACAACTTCAGTTTTAATGTCTTTTTTCCCCCAAGCACCTTAATATCACATTATTGTTTATAAATACATATTTAATACTTATGCAATATTATTGTACTCAAGGCATAGAACGGGTATTTTGGCTTGTTGGGCAATATCATAATTACAAAAATCAGAATCAGCCTCCAAATCGGTTTAAGAGGAAATTAATGAATCAAATTGATTCATAAAAAAATCGGATAAGAATCGGTGTATTTAAATCGGTTCAAATCAGTCTCGTACAATAATTTGACAACTTATAATATAAATACATAAAATAAAGATTAAATATTTTTTCTCAACACAAATATATAAGTTTAAAGTTAAATACAAATACAAAAGATAATCACTATTTATCATCACAAGGCCACAATTCTACAAGTATAAGGTTTTATATATTATCATTTGTACTCGATTAAATGATAGTGATAATTCATTAATACAAGTTTACAAAATTAAGATTTATCACATTTTTACTTGATTAATACTAAATCATCTAATTCATCATATGAAGCATCATCAAAATCTAAATCACTATAACCAATAGGAAGAGTAGAGTTCTTACCCACATTAACACGAAACCCTACATAAAAGGAGGTATAAAACTCCCACATATATAAAGTCCTCCAGGTAAATTAATTTTAAAAATTTATACAAGAAAATTAAGACACAAGTGAGTTCTATCATTTCCCTGAAAGGCAAAAATCAATGGAATGAAGAATTTCCCTCTACTATTAGGATTTGATCCTTCAATTAATTTTCGGTCAACAATTATAGGTTTTCTGTCAATTGAAACAACATCAGTGATTATCTTCACTAAACTCGGAATCCAAACAATACCACTTGACAGAATCTGCACCAGAAAAAGCTATAAGCTCATTGTCACTATCAGCATATATAAAGAAGAATCATATTGATGGAAGCATGCCTTCTCGTTACTGTCATTTGTGTTATACCGATAGTTGTCCTATACCAAAGCAGTTGGGATTGCAAAATCCTACAATAAATGAGGTAAAAAGCATAAAAAAATACTCCAAACACAAAATGCACATGGGAATTTTATTATTTCAGCTCATCATAGAATAGTTATTTAAAATAGTTTAATTAAAAAATATATAGTTAAAAATTTTTTTGAACTTCACTGATTAATTTACTGTTGAAAGAAATGGTTGATCAGCAAATGGCGGCGATTACCGAAGGAAGGGTCGAGGACAACATGCGGAACTTCCGAAGGCAACTTGCCAAGAGAGGGCGGGGCAATCAACGACTTGCCAAGGAGGGCGAGGGCAACTGATGACAACTACCCAAAGAAAGGGTCAACTAGACAATTGGGGTTTTAGGTTTATAAAATTTTGATTCTTCTTTTACCCATGTTTAATAAATTTTTTCATTAATATCTCTAAGATATTTTTATTATTTAGCTATAAAAACCAATTCTCACCGATTGAAGACAATTTTAATTCGATTGTAAATTAGTTAAAATAGCTGAAAGCCAATTGAATGATAACTTTTAAAGCTATCTGATATACCCTTTTTTAAATAAAAACAACCTAGCCAAGTTTAAATCGGCCGATTCCAAATTCTACTTGGAATCGGCCGATTTAAATTGGCCAATTCCGAATTCCACTCAGATTCGGCCAATTTTTGCAACTACGTTCGGGCAATGAACTATACAAAGCTTTCAAGATACCATCTACATTTACCTCAGCGGAAATTAGAATAACATGGACAAGCCAAGTTTTGCCCACCAAATTAAAGTTCGATCATGATACAACACTACGAAAACGTTTGCAGATATAATCCCGTCGTCACAAACGTAGGTTCAAGGAGGGCAGTAGCAAAGTAATTGCTCAGTCCAAAGAAATGCGTCGAATCTTACAAACGAGATGGGCAATTGGAAGATCTAGCTGACTACCACCATCCGATTTGACAAGGTCATGGACCTGGTCCCTTGCAGTCGATAGGCAAGTGTGGAATGTGGCCAAGGCTGGAGGAATTGGCATGGACAAAGCAGAGAGCACATTACTAAGATATTCAATATCAGCTGACAACTGTTGTGCACCTCGATCTGTGATGTATTGAATGCCTCTTAGTTGCTCCATATAAAGGGCTGTGGCACCTTCGGCAACCTTTATTCATACACAAAGTCAATTTGGAGAAATAAAATGTGGTGTTCAGCAAATTATGCTGGTTAAGAAGAATGTTTGCACCTTGAACATCCATTCTGTAGCAAGATACTGTGCTTCATCATTGTTTGGGTCACTGCCGGAGATGCCTTCTGCCAATGGTTCTAACTGTTGTGGGAGCGTGAGAAGATATTCACCAACGCTGGTCACGTATAGCTGAGGATAGGCACTAAAGCTTGGTAGACGATGTGCGCTAGGTTCCTCCACTGAAGACCAAATTGGGAGTTGAGACACATCTTGAAGCCGCTGCCTCACTTTCGATATGAGAACATCATACACAAGTTCATTAACCGTGTCCGCAAATGCAGCTACTCTTTGAGATGCAAGAGGAAGTGAATGGAATCGAGGGTCCTTAGACTGCAGGGGCAAGGAACAATGAAACATAAATGTTTTTTCCAATCTGCAAAACTAAAGAAAGGTTCACATGGTTACCTGCTCCAAAAGATTAATCAGCTTCCTAGCCTTTTCAGGTACATCAGTGAGGCGCAAGGCAGCTATATCTAGTGCGGCCTTACCAGCTGTTGACGCTTCCACATTATTATCTTCAACCACTGGTCGAGCATGATCTAAACTTGAACCAAACATTGAAAGCGACAGAGTTGTGCCAAGTCTAGCGAGTGTGGCTCTCAATGAGGCTTCAAAAACAGAGGATCTGCTGGTCAGACAATCAGAAACGGTGAGGATCTGCAAAGCTCCTTGCACTATGGACCATTCTTCTTCATCAGAGACCATATCAACAATTCGTGTTCCATCCTTTCTATCAAGACTTGCTTCTCTCTTCTGCCCACTCTCTACATGTGAAACCTTATCGACTCCACATACTAATCTTAGAGATTTGAAGTTTTCTTGTAGGGAAGCTATATACTGCAACATAATATCATCTAGCGTAGCAATAAGCTCATCAACCTCAGAACCTCCAGTAAAGTTGATGCATCTCTCAACTGCAGCTTCTAGATGTAAAATAACTTGCGGAATTGATTCTTCCATTCTTCTGACTGTTTCACTGAGTTCAATTCCCTGTGCACCCACTCCTCTGGAAACAGCTCCTCTGAGATCTATTGTAGCAATTTCAGATGTAAGAATAGACCGCTCCATCTGCCCGTATCTGAAAAAGCACAAAATGACATCATTTTCTTTACATCATAATTACAATATGCTTCAGTAATATTTTTGTACGAGTTACAAACATAAACCTTTGCTTATATGTCTCATATGGAGAGTAAACAGCCTTCAATGTTGTAAGTATTGTCTGTGTATCGGAGTCAGAAAACAAATGCTGGACATTCCTAGCAAAACTGCCTGTCATGTTGTGCAGTTCAATAAGAGCCTCAAGATGCTTTGTTTGGACCTTAATGCCCTTCTGCATGTCTCCTGATATAATATCCAGAATACCTGAAATTTTCATAATTTATCAAGGGCGTCATCTACAAATAAAATGCATTGAAGACATGGTATCTATGATTCTGACGCCAAGATATATGAAAATTGGTGGATGACAATGTTAGCCAAATCTTCTAACATTTAGGGAAAACAAGTTTGCCGAAGTTTCAGAAGTGAAGATTCTTACAATGAAAAAGTATGACACTAAACATGCAAAATAATCCTTGAAATCCAAACTACTCATCCATGTAGAAAGTGCATATTCATGCTCTTCTAGATGTTACGATTCCGTGACAAGATAGACAAGAATTACAGAAAATTCATATGATGTGTATAGGACACTCCACAAAGAAGTAAACACAAAAAGTATAATCAGCGAAAAACATACCACCATTCAGCTTTGAAAAGGTCAATCATTCAAATACTGATAAAAAAATATCAAGTTCCCTAGTATCCTTATAAAAACTTTTGCTAGAAATGTAGTAGAATTACAGAAACAGACCTTTTCCCAAAGCTTTTGTTTCAGGAACAACATCACCAGTGGCAAAGTTAATACGAGAAATGAAACTTGAACAAAGTGCTGAAATAGTCTCAACCAATAGCTTAGGTACGAGCGTTCTATAGTCTTCAGGGAAAGCAATCATGCACCTGAGAGAAACAACCAACTTAACTTCCATTACTTTGTTGACAGCAATAAGAACTTAAAAATTTTCTTCATACCATTTCCATTCTTGCTCAAGGTATAGGAGAACTTCATCATAGAAACTTGGTAACCAGCTGGAAAATGATAACGACTGAAAATTTGACAGCGTTTCAGCCCTGGCCGTTATCTTGTCTCGGTCAAGCCTTTCATTTCCTGGCTTAACGGACAGCAGTTTAGAATCATACTCCTCCCATATCTTCTGCAGTGGTTTTAAGTGGATTTTGGTGTAAAGAGACTCTAGAGACTTAAATCTCCCAATTCGGCCAAGAATTTGTCGAAGATCTTGAACAGCATCAACCTATGAATTAAATGCAAGAGACACTTGGATTTATCTGAACACTCTACACTTTAAAAAGCGGTCTCAGATTTTGGATATTATGTAATACATTAACTTAGAACCTGACTTCACTGCTATTTGACCTCGAAAATGCAAATGAAGGCTAATCTGACCTTGCGACTAGATAATGCTTCTGTAAGACGAGGTTGAACCATTTCTTCTAATCTGTCCTCTAGAATAGCAAGCTGTTTTCTAATGTTTGCAAACTCAGCAACCTGATACCCAGTAGATTAGATGAATGCTGTCCGCAGTTCAATTCAACACAACAGAACACCTATGAATTGTCAGTTGAAATAAGATACCTCACCAACTGCTGATAAACAATGCCTCATGTTTGCAAGAGTTTCTGCTGCCCGTGGAAGATCACCACTGGCAAATACATCCTCTACACTAGCGCTAAGCTGTGTCAGTCCAGCAGCATCCTTTTTTTATGAAGAAATGACCAGAAAACATACATTAGACTCAAGAATCAAGATCTTTCAAGTACTTGAATTTAGAAAAAGGAAATGTGACTTCATATCTTTTCCAAGTGGCCTCCTCATGAAAATCTATTGGACAAAATATTTGTTTGCATGAAACACACGAAAAAGTAAGATATTTTGCTCATCATTTCTTTTTCTTTGATGCCATCCAAACACATAAAAGGAAACCTTCAAAACTCTCATCTCAACTCTTGTCAATTGTTCTCTACTTAAGAAATAATTTATATTCTCATTCTCCCTATATCATACCAATCAAACAGATCCTCATAAAAATAAAGGGAATACCAGAATACCTGCAGCGTTTCATAGGCAGCCTCCATTCTCTGTTTGACAGTATCAACTTTGGCAAGGGCAGCAATAGATTCAGTGGACGATCCCTCTGCCTAGATTTTGCCAAAAAAATATATTAACCCAAGATGCCCTCCTCTTCAAAAACCATCATTTTTATGACGCCTAAAAAATACTATGCTAGATACTCACTAAAAGTACCTTATTTTAACTATGAACATAAAAAACCCCCAGATTTGATCAAATTCATAAAGCTAACTATTCACCATTAGCAATAAGAACAATTTAGTAAAGCTAATCACTACCCATTAGCAAAAACGCAAACCCTTAATAAGGCCAAATTCGTAAAGCTAAACCATTGACGAGACCAAATTTGTACAGTGTGACTGGTATATGTACATATAGACGAATGAATTGAGGGAAGGAAATAGAGAACAACCTTCTTGAGCTTCAAGAGGATGGAGGAGACGGCAGATCGGAGAGAAACGGCGTCGTCGCGGAGGCGGACGACGTCGCGGGTGGCGCGGGGTACGCGGAGGAGGGCGGCGGCGCTCTGCTCGTCGAGGGAGGCGGCTATCTCCTCGGAGAGAAGCTGCAGCTTCATCTCGAGGTCGGCCAGGTACTTTTCCGGAGGCTCCTGCGGGTGCCGGGCCTGGCAGGCGGCGTTGATCCACTTCTTGGCGTCGAACTTCTCGTCGGAGAAGGCGCCCAAATCCACCATCATCTTCGCGTCCCTTTCCTCTTTCCCAGAACTAGATCGGAATTCGGAGGACTCGTCGGTGGGAGAAGGTGGCGGCCGCCGGCGAGGGCGCTGGGTCGAGACTGAGATCC
>JAURVB010014447.1:0-44963 GCA_033002965.1 Piper betle | reverse complement strand
TGATCCCTATTGCTAACCTGGCGGGAAAACCTAGGTCACCCCTAAGGGCCTACTGGGTTGGTCAAGCAAATACTTAGCATCGCAAGGCTCTAATCTGAGCTATGTCTAGGAAAACTACATCGAGGGTAAGACCTACCTGCTAGCATCTACCCATGTCCCTCTAATCCTCATCTGCGAAAAGTCACCTACATGTACTCTCAGGAAACTCTACTCCTAAGTCCTACAACCAACCTAAAGTATGCTATGAGTCTCCTGCTAGGTCGAGTGTATAAACTAATGAGCTGCATGGCTCACTATCGCCAGTCTAGATCCAACTCTCAAGTGTCCTTATATAAGGAACTAGACCGCTCACTAGGTCCTAGTTGACTCGGTCCTCAGTCAAATATCTCACTCTGTTCTATAAGAGAACAAGGATAGCTGCTATGACTCTACTGCATACTATGGCTCAGGTGACTATCTACACAGCCACTAACTACTACTGAAGGGAGGCGAGAACACCTGTACATACACAGCGTGTCTCAAGGAGTATGATGACATACTCTGCATGGGACTGTGGAGTCTGCATCTGGTCTGTGGCATGTGCTCTGTGCTCTGGTCAATGTATACTCATCTCAATCCTCTGGATAAACTGATGGTAGAACTGATACATACAAAGGGGTGAGTGGAAATCCTCAAGTGAAAACTCCACTCCGTCTGACATCTCTAGGTATAGGAAGGGAGGCTGAATCTAGTGGAAATCAAGTCACACTGCTCAAGAACTCTCGATGTGACATCTCATCCTCACATGTGGTATCTGACGTCAAGTAAATGGGGAATCCACTAGGCTAAGAAAACCCAGCTACATAGGTATGTCACTCTGATCTATGATAAGGTTAAGGTATCGTGTAAAGGGCAAGGGAGCTGAAATCCCTATGTAGCGTACTAGGTGGCCAAAATATCGGTAGGTCTATGGACTTGTCTCTAAGATCACCACGATTTACTACGCCACAGGTGATCAGTCTGTGGAACAGTCAATCAATGACGAATCTAAGAAACGGCTCCTAAGTGGCCCTAGTTCAATCAGCTAACAGTAGGCACATGTTTCTTGATACCGTACTAGTCACGCACTTCTAAACGGGCGGGGTTCAAACGACCCAAAGAACCACTGTCTCCCCTCAAGTCTACGGGGACTCATAATGAGGTTCGACACATGTCTCGTCCGCTCTTCAGTGGTGTGTGACCTGCCGTCCCGTACCGATTTGTAGCACTAATCTTGACTCACATGACTACTACCGTTGTGGTAGACTCTCAAGCAAAGCTATCAATGAAGATGAGCATACACTGATATCACTCTGTCTGGTCAGCATGGTCTGTCCTGCCTGAAGTCCCTGTCGACATCGTTCTCAAGCTGGGGTGAAATCCTCATCGGAAGATCGGTCTGCAACATCTACCTGCACTATAAACCCTAATCAGTACCATAAAGGTACCTCTATACTCAGGGCAAGGCTCAATCCTATGTCTCAAGGTAAGAACCTAATCGTGCTGGCGAAACACAAGGGAATCACTATCCTTCTGGAAAACCCTTCCTCACTAACCCTCTATCTATGCCCAATACTCTAATATAAGTCAAATTCCTATCACTGGTTGACCCATCACTAAATGGGTTCAACAGCGTGTGTGACTGTCTACTAACCATCTGATCTATACTGATTGTGGCCCATGGATGTATTATCATGCAATCTGCACAATCGGATCATTGTGACCGTCCCATCTGAAGGTCATACGGTCATGTTCCCTGATTCTGTCCATGCGCATCCCTATGAGACTGTCACTAACAGTGTCTGATGGGGTTGTCTTGCAATATTCATCTGACCCAAGGGTATCAGGTCAAAACACTAATTGCAAGAGAGCTGTGAAGTCGGATCCTATGCCATCTCATCCAAATGACCTCACTTTTCCTAACTCTTCTCTGTTCTGCTAATTTCCATTGTGGCTATATCTTGTTCCTCAAATTCTGGTCCTACTAAGATCTAACTAATCTAATCGGTCGGCGGATGAGCAATACACGGACGGCGGTAGTGCATCTTCGGTCGGTGGTAGTGCATCTCGGACGGCGGTTGTGCACCTCGGCGGTGGTTGTGTGACTAGGTCGGCAGTCGTGCAACTCGGTCGGCGGTCGTGCAACTCGGTCGGCGGTGGTGCAACTCGGTCGGCGGTTGTGCAACTCGATCGGCGGTTGTGCACTCGGTCGGCGGTTGTGCACTCGGTCGGCGGTTGTGCAACTCTGTCGGCCACAATCCTATCTAGATACTAAAAATCTGATCTTAATCGTATACATCATAAATCCTCTCTACTGTCTCTGACAAATCTTGGCTGTTAACAACTCGGCTTAGGTTGTCTAGTCATGCGTGTCTGATCCGGAGGGTTTGCATCATGGTGCTGACACATATGATGGTAAACCTATGCTGAACCCACTCTAATCTCCTGAAATCTGAAATGACTGCGTTCATCAGTGTTGGTTGGCCCTCAAATGGCAATCACTGGTCTGGTACCTTATCTCTAGTGGAATTCTGTCAAATATCTGATCTCGTAGGCAATAGTAGTCCTGATCTTTTCCTCATCATATCGAGACCTCTGTCTGGTAAAGTGAAGCCAAAACTGCTACCAGTAGGTCATAAACTAATGGAAGAGGGGATGCGGTGAAGTACCCATTGGACTGCCGATCCACCTCGCTACTCATCCTCATTCATCACTATCTTCTGGAAGTGGTCCATCTCATGTGTCAACTAGCTTGCTAATATCTCTATACTTCAAGCTCCTTATTATTACCCCTTTTCTTTTTAACTCATTCCTATCATGTACACCATGTCCCATGGAAACAGGACTAATGTGGTGACATGCAAGACACTAACACCTGGTCAATCATCTAATTCACTTATGCGATGGACAGAACTAGTGGGTCTCTAAGCCCATCATGACAAGCCTGTCAGATTCCTGCTGACATCTAGATCTGGTATAAGATGGGATCTTATACCCATTCTACCTCTGCTAGCACTACGACATTCCCTGCTCACACCTAACCAACCAAACAGTCTGATATCATGATAAAAATCCTTAGAAATGACCTGTCAACTTTACTAAGGTCAATTCCTTATATTTCTGATCAAGCCTTGAATACACTGTTATCCAAACAACTTATGAAGAAAAATCTGCATGTTAAGAAAATGAACAGAAACATACCTGCCAGCTGGACTTGGAGCAGTCTTTGCACACACATCACCTATAAAAGTATCATACATCTTAATCGGCCGAGAGTGGCTCTGATACCAATTCTGTAACACCCCAAATCCGGTTCACGCTCGTGAACCGAACCGGCATGTTACAGGCCCCGGTTAGGTCGGCTAACCCGAACCTAACTCATGCGGATCCAATCTCGGCGTCTTAAGATGAAGATACCACTCGCAATGTATGGATGAATGCACAGAATCCTAACATGATACTACATGGATGACATGCAAACTAAATTACACACCATCACAATTACGATCAAAATCGATGAAAATTCTAAAATAAAACGGACAGAATTTCCCCTAAAAGTGCAATTAGGGTCCACCCTGTCAAAATAATATATAAACATATATATAAACATGTATCTATATATCACACAACTTCATTCACACAATCTGATATACTGTTTACTTACTCTAAAGCTTGGGTCTCAACCCACCATGCTCCTGCTACACAATCTATTCATGTTTCACATTCTGTCATCGTGCTTAGCATTCGATCATGTCACATCATCATATCTTATCATCATCTCATAACATTGAATCATATCATACTATGTCTTAGCATTCCACTTCATTCACAATGTAATAGCATCGTAAACAAAATATAAACACTCAATCGACTGACATGTGTGCAAGCGACAACAGTGCTCCTCCGTCCAAGCTGGCTCCTCCAACTCGTGATTATTACCTACATATAGTATAAAAACACGTCAGTAACAAGTGTTACTGGTCCGGAAAATAAAATAACTATAACAAGCTGGCTATGAGAGCAAACTCTCATATGAAAGAAAACATCATATACTCCACATGAACACTCTGAAGGGCACTACTGAGGAGCCACTGGGCTGCAGACCCGGTAGCATCCCGATCTATACTGGTACTGTGCTACTCTCAGCACTTCTTTTTCAGTACTTCGCATAAAACTTTTATCCTAAGCCCTCTCCTGAACCTCCATATCTCTCCTGGCCTTGAGCACGAAAGCCGAGTACTCTCAGGCAGTCGCCTTTAATACCCTTTGAACCACAAGTCCGGACATGCGCTGTACTAAACAGTACCCGTAAACCTCCACGTTCTCCGGGTGTGAGGAACTCAAACGCGGAGTTGTCAGGATCCCTCGGGAATGGAACAGTCCGCTGGCACTAATCCAGAGCCCGCTTTGACTGTCACGGCATCCGCTCATGGTACGTGCAGTCGGTTTCTCCATCTCTCGTCTCACTGAAAACGCGAAAACTACATATATATATATATATATATATAGGGCTGGGTAGGGATTTATATAATAGGCCCGAAGGCAACTTGTGGTGGATCTTGTTTTCGAAATCATCCTCGAGGGATCTCATCCTCGAGGGGTTATTAATCCGGAAAACTGTTCGGTTAAATGGCCCGAGTTAAGTGGGATCCAATAAAACGCCACTTAACCCGTCCTGCAAATAATAAAATAAACATACAATAGAAGAGCGTAAAACAGAGTCGAGTCCTAAACGGACCTGGTAGAAGCTCCAAGCGTGTCATCGCGCCTAGGCGGCGAGCTCCTACTCCGTACCTACACATCAAAACTAAATACTAACGCCCGCTAACTAAATGATGCATCACACAAAATAAACATCACACTCAAAATACAAACAGTATCTAGCTACAGCCAAATAATCATAGATGTGAAAATAATTCTAACTCATCCTATTCATACCAATTTTATTATATTTTCCTAAGTTACGTCGTACTACGATTATCATGCTCAAATTTACTTTACTTCATTAGATCACTTACTCTTCATTCACACTTAATCTCATCATGCAACTCATCATTTCATTCATAATTAAGCATTAATCATATCAATAAACCAACCCTAGCATGTTGTGCTAACAATCATCAAGTTTTAAATTATCAAATTCGGAGGTAATTATACCTCACGTCATCGGCAATCGGCGACGACTAGGGTTTTGTCGCGCGTCTCGGAGCTCGAATTCGGCGCTCATCGGCGTCCGACGTTCGATCGGGATCGACTGGATGAACTCCGCGGAAGATCCGGCGAATTCCATCGAATCTGGTTTTTCCGGCCAGTTCCGGCGGTTTTCCGGCAGCTTCTGGCATTTTTCCGGCGACAACCGCCGACGGCGTCTACTGGCTGGAAAGCAATGGTATTGGGTACCATTGGAATCGGCTCGGCGAGCCCGACGCATCTACGACGTCGACATGGCCAACGGAGGCGGCGGCTCGCCGGAAAATGCCCAAAACAGAGCGGCGGCGATGGGAGAAGAATCCGGCCGGTCTGGGCGGCGCTGGCCTCCGTTCCGGTCGGGGAAGGTCACTGGGTTGGTCGATGGTGCTGAGGCGACCACCTGATCGTGGCGGCGACGGTCGCCGGCGGCAGAATCGGCGACGCGACCGGAACTTAGCTGCGGCGCTAGGCGCGGCGATTCCGGCGTCACGGCGGCCTGGCAGCGGCCGGGGCTAGTCGGGGCGGCACGGCAACGCTGACGGCGTGGGCTTGGCGACGACGATCGGCGGCAGGCCGACGTCGACGGCGGTGGTGGCGGCGGCTAGGGTTTGGATGGGGAAGGAGGAAGAAAGGTCGGAGGTGGAGAAGAAATGGTTGGGTGGCAAACTTGTAATTAAGACTTGACTCTGTCTCGACTCGAGTCAAGTATAATAACTAAGTCATATTAAATCCTAAAAAATTTCATAAAAATCGGGAAAAATCTCGTAAAATCAAACAAATACAAAAACATCATAATGATATGCTCTAGAACTATCAACCCACCCAACTGCCCGTAATGCGTCCTAACGCGGTAAACGGCCCGAAACTGATTCTACGATCCACTTTATATAAAAATAAAAAACAACTAGCTGTATTCATGACGTTATCATCATCTACTTGGGTACGCATGACCCTCATAGTTCATACACGCGACTAGCGTCGGCTCAGTACACGTGTTCTGAAACTGACTCGACTCAAAAATAACGGTCGAACCGCCCGGTTCTAAATATAAAACCCTGACTCGAGTTGTGGGTTTTACAGCTATATCAAGCCTCCTAGATCGAAGGGTAGCTAGAATGACTATGGTAGCTATATCATGTTAGAATGACTAGGGCGACTAATCGAGGGGTGGCTAGATGGAGGATGGCTGGTCCAGCTGCCCAAGGCCCAGATACAGCTGACCTGGCTGACCAATTGGGGTGGCGAGGCACAATCGGCTAGCTGTCCATTAGTAAAAAATTAATTTTTTTTTAAATTTAAAAATTTTATTTTATTATGAAATCAACCCGATATATGGTAGTTTGGTCATTATCAAAGAAATTTCTTGTCTTATACTAATTAACTTCATTCTCTCACTATATCATAATATTAAAAAATATACTCTATATTTTGTTAAAGAGGTCATTTTTAAAATATCTAAAAAATAAATAATAAAAAATACAAATAAATCCCTTAAAAAAGAAAATTATATAAATTCATAAAATATTAAATACACACTAGTCTACAGGCACATCTCTGTTAATTTCATCATGTTGGTATTAAACGTGAAACTAATTTTGTAAGATCTTAGGTTTCTTTCAAATACTGTGAAGAAAAAAAGTACCGGACACATATCTAGCTCATATTTACGCTGACACAAGTGTTGAGCCTTTATATCAATAAATTATAATGTAGATTTTTTTGTTGTACTTTTCAGGAATAAATTTTGGCGATGCCTTTCTTAGGTCATGGACCTCAAATGAGTAGGATATTTCATGCTTAATAATAACTATTTTATACTTAAATATCCCGCTTAGTATGTGAGGCTATTTTTAGTATGTAGGTCAGTCTAAGCCACTACCCGATTCAGAGCGTAGTTAAGGCAGGGCTTAATATTTTACTTGTTTCATTTCAACCTTTTGCTTACCAATATGAAAGGCCAACATCACTAAGATATATAATTAACTTCTTTTACTTTTTTAAATGTTAATAATAAAAAAGCGTTGATTAAAATATGAATTCATTCTGTTGCATATTGTCAATTAATGTTTTCTTTTGATAATTAGGCAGTGTTACAAAAGATATCCTGCAATTAAAATTTGTCATTTATAATTATATACTAGAATCCATGCCCATAATATTCTTTTAGTATTAGTTATACAAAGAAGAAAAAGAATTTAACCATATATATACACCATTACAAGCTTCGATCTTCACCTTATTTACCATTAGAAGCTTCGATCTTAACCAATACATACCATTACAAGCTTCGATCATAGCGATATACACTATTGTATGCTTCACCAAGCGCTTCTATAATTAGAAAGCAGCTAAATCATACACGAGTGGTAATATGTTATAAGGTCTTCAATTAATTAATATGACTACAAATCCCATTTAGATATCACTAAATTAGCATTCATTGAATACTATTAATAAAAAAATTTTGAAATTTAAATATTTAGTGGTAGGGCAAGGCACGGGTCAAGTCGAGTTGAGTTTTACCCAACTCGAACTCGATTTATTTGATAAACGAATCGAATTTCGAGTTATATGGTTTCGGGTTGAGTTATTTTAATTCAAGTATGAATCAAGAATGATCGAGTTCAAATCGAACATCGGATCTGTTCGAGTTTCATCAGCTTAACTTTGAAGATCTAGTTTATTTTCTATAATGTAATATTTTTATTTTTTTATTTTTTATTTTTTGTTAAAATATAAATAATATTCTCCACAATTGATAATCATATAATAATTATTAGATTATTTTGATTTAATTATTTTTATACCAAATTATCATTTTTAATGTTATATTATCCATATATTCTAAAAGAAAAAATTACTAAGGGTTTATATTAAACATCGAGTCGATTAGGGCTGAGTTTTAAGCTGAATCGAATTTTTCGAGTCGAGTTTGATATAACTTGAAAGCAACTCTATTGTAATAAACTCAAATCAATTTTTTAAGATCAAGTTTTGAATCGAACTTAAAATTAATCGAGTTCAAGTTGAGTCATAAAAACTCGCAAGCTATCTCGACTCGTGCCCAACCCTATTTAGTGGTTCTATCAGCTATGCATATTTATTTATTCATTATGCTTTTATTACTTGTAAGACCTTATTAGTAATTATTTTACTATCGTACATTACTGCTCCCAACACTGAGAATTAATATTGTGGTCATATCATGTATAAGAAATTTAATTTGTGTCTTCTACTTGTCAAGGGCATGACCAAATTGGGATAGGTACTTATGTTCTTCGACATATGCTCATCCTCTATCTCTGAAAATTTCTAGAAGAGATCATCAATATTTAGCTCCTTTCCAAAGGGGTACAGAGACGACCCTGAATTACTCTTGGCAACGTTCCATCCTCTTGAGGAGACATCGTTGAAGCTAGTATTCAGGAACTTCTTGTCATCCTTTTCAACATTACCATCCCAATCTACTTCTATGATGGCCATTTCATCAACATCAAATGATCCTTCTTCCTCAATAATTCTCCTAATTTCATGAACAGATGGATAATATATTGGGAAATTGGAAGTGACCGACTTTTACTCTTCAATTGCTCCCTAACAGTGCAATACACACACACACAAAAGGTCAATAAACAGTTACATGCAGATTACAATAAGAGAGCATAATGGGCAATTTGATTCAAAACATGCTTGTCCAATCACTAGAATTTTTATTTACCTACAATTATCTATATTTCAACTTTTCTTAAGGATTAAAAAATTATATACATAGAAGAATATGCTAAGATTATTAGGATATACACTTACAATTATTGTATGCTGATTAAATCGTAGAGAATTTTTTTATCCACAATACCGTAATATTTGGCATCTCCCATACATAGTTTTAACACTCCTTGAGTTGACTCCAAAATTCCCCAATGCCGACTCCACTTTGACTCCAAATTGACTAATTTTATAATTGACTCTCAAAGTCAAGTAATAAAAATTATCAAAACATATTATTATTTTTATATATTAGTTAAATCAATATTTTTAAGTAATGCAAATCATATATTTATCAATTTCAAAAGTTAAAGGATTAATATATACAAATTTCATATAATTATTTTTTAAATAATTAAAAATTTAATATAAATGACACTGGACTGGCTTAGAGTTGACTCCAAGTTGACTCAACTCTATGAGATGCCAAGTTGAGCCCAAATTTCAAGTTTTTAAACTATGCTCCTATATGATTCCATGATTCCGACCTCTAAGGAAGAGGATCAAGTTGGCCCCCGAGGCAAAAAATATTATCTATAATCGGGAAACACCCTTTACAATTAACTTTGTGGAATGCTCTATAGTCGTAAGGAATACTTTCCACCACAATACTATATAGTCTAAAACAATTAACGATAGTCAATTATGGTGTAGACACAATTAGTATTCTTTATGGTTGTTGGAAGAAATTAATTATCTAATAAAATATAGATAAGATAAAAACTTATTTGGGAGTGGAATAGGATCGGATCGATTAATACTGCCCAAATAGAGATTTAATAACGGGAAGAAGTCTAATTTTCACAACCTCACTTCCCTCTCTTAGAACACTCTAAGAGGCGTGGAGGAAACTTTTATTTTTTTACTTCAACAACGTATATCTACTTTTAACATGAATGGAGGGGTTATATATATATATATATATATATATATATATATATATATATATATATATATATATATCAACAAACCACCCGATTTCTAGGAATCACTAAGCGATATCCTCAGAGATATATTATGTACTATCTTAATTAAAAGATCAACATGATTAGAGATATACTCCGTATTGGATGTAATAAAATAATATCCAACAGTTACAAATAAACACAAAACCGTGAGCAAATATATAAAATTTTTTATCAATATCTTATGTTTGCGTTTTTTTAAACTACAAAGAAAGGTCAATTGCAAATAACTGCTAGTAAATATTGAATTTTTTAGCAGTGAATAATTCTAGCAATTACATAATTATAGTCGCATCAAATTACCACCTGCAATGCCATGGCTTTCAAAACTGTTGCCAAGCAGTCCCATATGTAGAAGTTTTCTCTAGGATGTGCACTTGCTCTTCCAATGAGAGTGAGGACCATTTACCTCCTCCAACCATCTCTTTAGAGTGATATTTGAGAAATAATGAGAGATCACTTGAATATTGCTCCATGTAAGCTTCTTCAACTTTGGTTGGGCTACTGTTAGAAATGTAAATATTGCCTTTGTTAAATGGGTGGTTTTAGGCACTGCCATTGAGTATTGGTGGAACCTTCATTCACATTCACACATATAGATGTGGTTAAATTGCATCCCATGGGGAAACTCTCTAATCAGGTGCTTGCATTGTAATAGTAGCATCAGTGAAATATAATTTAGTTGTTCATAAATATCTACTCGAGTTGGGATAAGCTAATCATCAATTTTGGATGTTTACACGATGAAATGACCATTTAAAAATTAATTTAAGATTATTTAACCACCTCGTCTCATTGTAATCATCTGGATCCTAATTTAAAATCTATATTCTCCAACATTTTCAGGCATTAGGTGGAAGAAAAATAAGAAAAAGATTTAACTGCCTTGCTTTGAAGCTCAAGCCCCACGCAAATAGAATTATATTTAGAAGTTAATTATGCATGGAGTATTGTTATGAATTTAGAGTATTTAACCACCTTATTGTTATGACATAAATCATAGTTACGGATTATCTCTCCGATCCTTTAAGGTATCTAGGGGAAGAAAATGGCAAAAAAGACGATAATTTAAGCACCTTCCCTCAAGGAAAACCCATTTCAAAAAAATTTAAGAGTTAACTATGCATGGAATCATCATGAATTAAGAATTCTTGTAAAGTACATATACGTGTATATACACTATCTTTTTATTTATTTACTAGGGGTACACTCACGTGTAGCGCGAGGTTGTATATCTTTCCTTTTATATATTGATTGTACTTATTAATTGTATTTTAATTTTTATTAATTATAATTGGTTGTCATCATCTTAATATAAATCAGTTGTCAAATCTAAATCTATTTCTCACTAATATATATCATATTAAATTAAAATTATACTTGCAATTTATATAAATTTACTAATATAATATCATACTTTTTTAAATAGTTATTTTTTTGGAAAACTATAGTACTTTTGTAAATTTTATCTATTTTTTAAAATGTTCTTGCGCTTGTCACATGGTACGCGCTTGATTCAAATTTATACTTTTTATGTTTTATTATATTTTAAAACAATAGTATATTTAAATTATAATTATTAATACCTTGTTAGAATTAGAATTAACCATACTCAAAAGTCATTTTGTTTGATGTTATATCCTTTAAAAAAATTAAATCAAACTTGAAATATTATCTAACTCTATTTAAAATTTAATATTTTTTAAGCTTTGGCAAATATATATTAAGTAAATTGAGATTCAATTATAATCCTTATTAATATAATACAATAATTTTGAAAATGACATATTCTAATTAGATTAAGAGATCGTCCCGCCACTTTATGAAAAAACCTTAAGTTTTTAACATTGGGGCCATGAACACTTCATTAGGTATAACACTCATACCTCATTAAGTATAACATTTATACTTCATTAGGAGTGACACATTATCGATGACACCATTAACCCATGTCCTTGGTGGTTGTGCGTTTTTCTTTATATTGGTGGTTCTGTGTTTTTCTTTATAAAAACCCCACCCCTCTTCACCTTTTAGCTATTTCCTTCCCAAACAACATTTGTTCAAGTTGAGCTCAAACAACATAACCAATGTTCGAGTCGATTTTGAGCATATATGTTCAAAACTCGTTTGATCTCGAGTCGAGTTCGAGCATAAGCTGAGCTTGGCTTTCTCACTCATTTAGCAGCCCTAACCATTCTAATGTCAGTCGATGAGAAACTCTGCATATGAGGCGATGGGAAACTCTACATTTTGATAGGAGATGAAGGAGGATATAGTTGTTGAGCTTTCTCAAGAATCTCGATGTCATTTAAATTTTGATATTTTTCCATAACTTGAAGATGTTGTATGTGTAGTGCATGAGACATATACAACATTGGGGAGGCATACTATCGACACCATTTTTGACATCATAGGTGCTGACTGCTTTTGAGTGGACAACGCAAATTGACTCAGAAGATATGGAAGGAATCCCTTAAGTGGATGAAATAGATAAATTCATGACACCACGTAAGGAATCTAAGTTTATGGGGTGAGTTAAACTTATCCCACCATCTAATGAATAATTTTTGGGCCAATGTGAGGTAATCAAATTCAACATTAATGGCATATTGCGATGACAAAATCTAAGGAATTTAATAGTAGGCTAAAAAGTAAAAAATGTATCTGTAAGCTTTAAATTATATTTAAGTCTTTGAGAAAATAATTCATATTTCTTACTAATAAAATATGACAGAAAATTGACTACTGGGCCAAAGGCTTGGATCTACTGGGAAAACCAAGTAGAAACATTAACAAGTTTAGGTAGGTCTAAGCGGAGGAACGAAGAGTATTTTCCAAAGATATTTTGATACAAAAAGACTTTAGAGCATGCATTGATATAACCCCAACAATATATTCATATGGGATACCCAACGGTTGCAACACCCCGTTTCGGCTCACCCGTGAACCGACCCGGAAATGTCACCGGCGACCGAACCGTTCGCTAATCTACTGGGTTCGGTTAAGCCGACCCGGATCTGCCCTCGGTGTCTCAAGATGGAGATGCAAACATGAAATGCATAGATGGGATGCGTGGGTTCTAACGTAGTCCTACATGCATGCTATGATGTACAAGCAAAGACAAGACAAAATAATAAATGAGAAACCAAAAGAAAATATATACTATTTTATAAAAATACGGTAACACATACTAATCTACCATGACATTCAACCATTATCTCATTCGTTTTTACCTGAGCCGAGTCTGAACTCCAAACTCACTACTCATTCACATTTATCCATTCATTTCATATCAAGCAATTTATCTAAACAAACACATCCAAATTATCATTCACGTAGCATTAACACATCATTATTATACATTACACGCGGCAGGTACATGTGTGCGCGGTTCCGTGCTGCTCCTCCGCAGTCCCGACAGCTTTCATCGCTCGCATTCCTCACCTACATATATATAGAAAAACCGTCAGTAACGAGTGTTACCGGCCCGGAAAATAACTAATATCAATCTGGCACAGGAGAGCAAACTCTCCTGTTGAATCAAAACCATATACTTCCTCAAGAACTCTCATCAGGGCACATACGGGAGCCGTCGCCATCGGGTCGACAGCGTCCCCTATCTTTCACATTCTCATGCCTCGGCCATTTCTCTATTGCTTCTCGCGTCAAATCTCATTCCTTTTCGCCCTCTGCACCTTCCATATTACTCCTGGCCTTGAGCACGAAGGCCGAGTACTCTCGGGCAGTCGCCTTCAGTACCCTTTGAAACCACAAGTCTAGACATGCGCTGCAATGCAGTACCCGTGAACCTCCACACTTCTCCGGGTTTGAGGAACTCAAAGGTGGAGTTGTCAGGATCCCTCGGGAATGAAACGGCTTGTACACCATTCCAGAGCCCACTATCGACCCACACGTGCCCGCTCGCGTAGCACGGTAGTCGGATTTCCCTCATTCAGTCTCTCACTGAAAACGCGAAAACTATACATATATATAGGTCTGGGTTGGGATTTATACAATAGGCCCGAAGGCAACATGAGCTGGATCTGAAGTTCGAAAACAAACTCGAGGGATCTCATCCTCGAGGGTTATTAATCCGGAAAAGAACTGTTGGCTAAATGGCCCGAGTTAAGTGGGATCCGATAAAACGCCACTTAACTCGTCCTGCACATAATAAATCAAATACACAAGAGAGTAGCGTAAATCAGAGAACGAGTCCTAAACGGACCTGGTAGAAGCTCCAAACGGGTCCACGCGCCTAGGCGGCGAGCTCCTACACCGTACCTACACAATCAAGCTAAAAACTAACGCCCGCATGATGAATCACATATCCTATAGCATACACACACAATCAACACAATCACACGTCAATCAACACACATCAACCTATATCAATTCTAGCGAGTCTACTTAAGCTAGTTTGATTAGATCATGATTATTACTTAATAACCCTAATTAGTTTCATAACTTCTATTTTTAACACCACACAATCAAACAAATTTCATATTTTTATCCTTAATCAAATCTACATTTATATATATTATTATAACACACAATTCACCAATCCTAGCATGCAATTCTAATAATCAAAACTTTCAAATAATTAAATTAAAATAAATTATACCTCGCGTCGTCGAAAATCGGCGACGGCTAGGGTTTCCGTTTCGTGGCTCGAAACTCGAGTCGGCACCTAGCGGCGTCCGAAGTCCGATCAGATTGGACCGGGTGCGTTCGGCGGATGATCCGACGAATTTCCCACAAATCCAATTTCCGGCGGTTCCGGCGGTTTTCCGGCGAGTGTCGGCGGTTTTCCGGCGGATTCCGACGGTTTTCCGGCGATGATTTGGGACGGAGCAATCAGGGGGTCTATCGGCACCAGCTCGACGAGCTCGGTCCGATGGTGGTGTCAAACAAGGTAGCCGAGGCGGCGATGGCCGTCGACGGCGGCGTCGAAAATGGGCGGCGGTGGCGGCGTTCTCCGATCGAGGCTCCGGCCGGCCTCGACGGTGGTCGGGACGATGGGGGAAACGTCGGCGACGTCGAGGGGGTGGTCGTCGGGGTCACAGCGGCGGCGGCGCGGCCCGGACGGCGGCGAAATCAGTGGGCGGAGCGTCGCGGTTCGCGGGCGGATTCCGGCGTCGTGGCGGCGCGGCGGTGGCCGGGGCTGGTCGGGGTGGCACGGCGACGGCACAGGCGGGGCAGGGCGGCGTCGATCGGCGGCCAGGCGGCGTCGGCCGTGGCGGCGGTGGCGCGCGAACAGGGGCGGCGGCGGTTAGGGTTTGGGCGTGGGGGAGAAAAGGTCGGGAGGAAGAAGAAGTGTGTGCGATGGCATTTTCGTAAATAAGTATTGACTCGATTCCGACTCGAGTCAAAATAATAACTAGTTCGTAATAAATTCTAAAAAAATCTAGAAAAATATGGAAAAATCACATAAAATAAAACAAACACAACAACATCCAAATGACATGCTCTATAACTAATAACCCACCCGAATATAATCAAACGCGTCCTAATGTCGTCTATTCAGGCACTAAAACTATTTCTACGATCAAACATATAAAAAGAAAAAAATACTGCATACTTTCATATATTCAGATAACTCGCATCTCACCATCTTCTCGACGTTATCATCATATATTCAGGTACACCTGACTCTCATCGCTCATAACTCACGGCTGGTCTCGACTCAGCACGCGATTCATGAAACCGACTCGACTCGAACCAACGATCGAACCGACTGGTTCGGTAACGTAAAACCCTGACTCGAATCACGGGTTTTACAACGGTGGTACTACATTAGATAATCCTCTCATACCATTTGGAAAACCAAGTAGGAACATTAACAAGTTTAGGTAGTCTAAGCGGAGGAATGAGGAGTGTTTTCTGGAGATATTTTAATACAAAAAGACTTTTGAACATGCATTAATATAACCCCAACAATATATTCATATGGGATACCCGACGGTGGTACTACATTAGATAATCATCTCATACCATTTCGAAAACCAAGTAGGAACATTAACAAGTTTAAGTAGATCGAAGCAGAGGAGTGAGGAGTGTTTTCCAGAGATATTTTGATACAAAAAGACTTTAGACCATTCATTAATATAATCTCAACAACATATTCATATGGGATACCCGATGATGGTATTACATTAGATAATCTTCTCTTACCATTTGGATTACCATAATCATCACAAGATTATACTTTAACAATAATAACCTTTGAGTATATAATGCATAATTCAAAGGTTTCATAATAGTACAAAATCTGATGATGACTCCGGTTATCTCTATGAAAGTTGTGGGAAAAGACACAAGAACCAGTATCTTTGAGGATGGACTCATAATAGTATCTAGTTGTCCTAGATGTCATTGGACAATGTTAATAAGAAGGGAGATAACTCAGAGCATATGAAATTGGATCTTTTTTATGGATATTTTCTAGATCTTCATCTAAATAACACATGTAATAAATTTGGCTTTTGAATATATGAGCTTATAAATTTGTAGGAGTCACTTGGGGTAGAAATGTGAACCTTAGATGTCCTTTACGTACCCATTTTAGATGATGTAAAGATAACTTTTTATCTTTATTATTCCAAAGAGACGATTCAACCCTGGATTTCTAGAAATAACATTTTCTAGCCGGTCTACCACCTCTCTTTGCTGAGAAGGTTAGAACTCCTCTTAGAAACCTATATAATGGTAGTATTCCCTATAGTACCTTTACATTTGGTAAATTAATTAATGATATGGTTACGGAAGGTTTGTCCTTATATAATGAGCTAAACCTAAAAAATCAATTAAAGAAACAGCGGTTACTTGGAAGAATGAATTGAGACAAATCTGTAATCAATTTGGAAGTTTTCCTTATTCCATTCCTGACCCCTTCTCTTCTTTCTCACCGTAAACTTTGTCCATGGGAAGAAGAGGTCGTTCAAAAATGATAAATTTTAAAAGAGAAAATTCTAAAAAAGTTAACGAAAAACCCCGGAACTCAAAATATTTTAAGAAAAAAGCCAGTTCTAAACCATTAGTTTGCTAGGATTATGGAAAGCAAGGTCACACTAGAAACCATTGTAAACTTAAACGTAAAATTAATACTTTGTCTATATCGGATGAAGGAAAGCAATGACATTTAGAATTATTAAATGATGAGGATGATTTTGAATTAGAGTTATTGGAACCGGAAGGCTCTGAGTCTTCTGATTGGACTACTGAAACCAATACTGATAAAGAGATAGATTGTGAGTGTAATCATTATAATGCTATTATGGATCTTCATAGTTTGAGCATTAATATGATTATAGCACAAGATTCAATTCCTAGACTTAATTGACTCAATAGAAGATAAGGAACAACATAGGAAAATTATCGAAAACGTCTCAACAACTAGTAGACAAAAGAAATTAAAACCCAAAATGGAAGCTAATGTTAATCTTGCTTATTCTATGATAGAAGTTTTAAGAATAATGAAATAAGAAAAACCTTTGTCAATCCATGATTTGAAAACAGAAATAAAACCCTTAAACCTGAAATAGTTCAGTTACGATGTTGAATAGAAATAGGAAATTAAAAGAATTTTCATATGAGCATTTAGAAGAATTAAATCTCTTTGAGGATTCTAAATTCAAAATTGTTGAATCTTCAAAAGTAAATGATATAAATAATGAATATCTGAATGTTATCTAACAAACTATATCTAGGAGAAATGTTATTAAAATTAAAATTATTATTGATTAAGAGTTTACTCTATAAACATTAGCCTTGGTAGGCACTGGTGTTGATAGAAATATTATCAGAGAAAGATTAATTCCTACTCATTATTATAAGCAAATTATACAAGCATTGTCTATGGTTAATGATCAAAAGTTAAAAATAAAGTACAAATTATCAATGTTGTTGTATGCCATTTATTCTTCAAGATACATGTATTGAAGTTATTTTAGAAGCTCCGTTTACAACGTTATTAAAACCTTTTACTATGCATGATGTTGGAATTTATATAAAAATTAAAGGTAAAGAAATAACTTTGGAACTTGAACGAGACTAATTTCTATTAGGTTCAATTTTTAGTGCGCGTAAGATCTCTCCTTTCTCTAGTGGAAAAATATAATGATTGCACCAACTTTTAAGTTGTCCAAAAAATCTTACATTAATAAATTTTGCAATTTGCTCAAATAGTCAAAAACATTAACATGTTATATTAGCGGTGACCGGTTATCATTCTTGTGTTAGCTTGACGACTCTTTTTAATGTGATATATATATATATATATATATATATATTCATTCATATTGACAAATGTTGGCTTGCATTTCGCATAAATTTAGCTTTGGGTCTACTATTTCGGCCTCAGTTTTCAGCTCGTGGTGCATGCTTACCCAAAATCCTCAACTTGTCAACCAATTAACTAAGAGTTAAAAAAAACGAGTAACGAGGGCTTTACATTAGAATTTGGTCAAATGTTTCATCAACACCTGTGTGTTCACAGTACTGATGCCCTCGGTCCCGTAAATGCCCTTAAATCTTCACTTCTTAGTTAAACCTAGTTGACCATAATTTATTCATTTTATTGGTTCAAAAAAAAATCTATTCATTTTTTTTAAAGAGTCATTCGAAGCCAATATATAGACAAGTTTTCGTAATGTCACAAATCACACAAAATCGGACAGCCGCATTTTTTGTATGTTCCATCTTAAGACAGGCCCCATAAATTACACAGCAAATTATATCAGCCCTTTCTCTAATTATGAATAAAATGATCTATATAATAAAATGGGCGAACTTGGAAGGGTCCAAAATTTAGATTGCATAGTGATCTATTCTTGTTGGGGACTCTAAAACCTAGTAAGTACCTGATTTTATATCAGCCCAATGACTGTGAATTATAAAAAATATTTTTAACCAATAACCAATTTAATACTTAAGAACAAGATATTTAACGCTTTTTCATATCACGATTAAAAAAATTATTAAGGATTGATAGGGCATACAGTCTAAACTAAACTTGCAAATCCTTCTCCTGTGATTTGTGGTCGATCATAGGCCCCGACCGGGAAAAAATAAGTGGGAACCCAGCCCGAACCCACAAGCCTACCGATTCCGGCCATCAAGGCCGCCGCAGGACAGCCGGAGCGAGGGCGAAATGACCGAAAAGGGCATGGTCCACCGACAAGTCCTTGCGCGTGATCCGGGTCCCACCGCCGCCTTCCATGCACTCACATCCTCCGATGAAATCCTCCCGCACGACGGAGACGCCGAATCTGGGACCCACATTTTATGACCACTGCGCCGTATGTGACCGACCGACCGCTCTTCCCCGCGACCACACCCCGCCAAAATTCCCACGTCCCATGCATCAAATTGTTGTAAGCTACAAAAAAAGTATACTCTTCTAAATCATTTAAGACTTTCCTTTCTCTTACAATATTATGAATTCTATCTTTTTCAATTTTAGGTGTATGTCTTCATTTCCACCGACGAATCAAAACTCGAATTTAGAATTATAACGAACCTGGTCTGTGGTAACCGTTCAATCAATCTACGAAGATTTAGCCCCCATCTCCCCAACCATTTCGACATCCTTCGTTATGTACACACACACACAGTATATGTGTCTAACTCTGCCAACGTCCTCAACCAGTCACCGTCAACAGTATAGCGTGTCTAACTCTAAGCCAACCTTGTACCATGGTGGAGTCCCTAAGTCATGCTCAAGTTCCGGAGCTCAATCTCCGGATTTGCGCTAATTAATCCCAAGCAAATTCCGCTGAGTCAAATGCTCCCAGCGCAGCCCTGTCATTTGTTTTTTTGGGTTTTGGATGAGTCGACGAGGGGGGGGCGCAATTACTGTTTCCTCCCTGTGAAGGGCATGGTCGCTTTCTGTAATGGTCGTTGATGGTGAAATTAAATACTGAGTTAACACGCGGTTTGGGGAAGAAAAAGTGGAGCGCTTCCTGCTTTCTGTCATTTGTATTGTTTTCCCATCTCTTTGTTTGTTACTAGTAATCTTATTATCTCTGAGTACATGTATAATCCAATCCCCTTCACATTTAACCAGAAACCCAGATTGACAAGTAGTGTGATAGAAGCAGTGTGAAGCGTGCTACAGAGAAGTTTTGTTCTATGTTTTATGATGGAGTGAGCTTGTGCTAATTACTGGGGTGCGGTGTGCAGTGCGGCAATAGTGCAATGGTGGGTCTTGGTGGCTACGCTGAATAAATGGCTTTTATCTTCTTCTCCTCCTCCTCCAAGTTGTAATGCGGATTTGTCCTTGGTGGGTCTGACGCTCACTCGCCCTCCTCACACTCACGCATCTTGTCCTTCTTTCTTCATCATCATCATTGTCCCTGCAATGCCCCGTGAACGGTAGTGCCCTGCCATTTCTCCTACAAGGTAACCGGATCGGGTCCAGAGTGTTTCTTTACACCCTGGTTTTGATAAGAAAGATTTGTACTTGTTTGGTGTTGGTCGAACTAGGGGGGGCTCTCATTGAAGTGTTCTGATCTGGGTTTTGATTTTGTGGGCTTTGGTTCAGGGGAGAGGGAGCAATGGCGCCGCTGTACCGGGGGATCGCCGGGCTGCGTGTCGGCGACGTGAGGCGGGATGCGTCTGTTGATGACTCGCAGATGAAAGACAGGAACAACAACGAAGAGGTTGGGGCAAGAACAGCCTGTTCCTCCCCTGCCGCGGACGCCCCGTCGGTATCATTTCGGTTTCTTGCCAAGATGGTGTTGCCAGTCTACAGCCCCACCGAAAATGGCTATGGATCGGAGTCACCGAGCGCCGCGGCGGCCAGAACCCGTTTGAATTTCACCCTCTTTTTGCTCAAACTGAGTCTGGTCCTCATCGTCTTGCTTGCCTTCTCTTGGTCGGCGTGGTGGACGATCTCCATCTCCAACTCGTCGAGAGGGAACGTTTACAAAGGGTATAGGAGGCTGCAGGAGCAGCTCGTCACCGACCTCGCTGATATCGGGGTGTTGTCGCTGGGTCTCGCCAAGTTGAAGGAGGTGGAGTTCTGCTCCTCCGAGTTTGAGAACTATGTGCCCTGCTTCAATGTGTCCGATGCGGCGGATTTGGATGTTGTCGAGAGTGTGGAGTATGAGCGGGTGTGCATTCGCGGCTCTTCGCTCGGATGCCTGGTTCTTCCTCCCAATAACTACCGGATTCCTCTCCGGTGGCCTACTGGGAAGGATGTGATTTGGTTTGCTAATGTGAAGATCACGGCCCAGGAAGTTCTTTCTTCTGGTAGCTGGACAAAGAGGTGATTTTTTCTTTTTTCTTTTTAACACTAATCAAATAGCTTAATGTTCTTCTATTTCATAGCCTGAGCAGGATTTTATGGTTGTTTAAATAAATTGGCTCAAGTTGGGGTGTTTTATCAGCTGCTATAATTTAACTTGTGCATCACTGTGATGATGCAGGATGATGATGTTGGAGGAGGATCAGGTGTCATTCCATTCGGATTCGTTGATGGTTGATGGAGTTGAAGATTACTCGCATCAAATAGCAGAAATGATTGGGCTGAGAAACGAGTCATATTTCAATCAGGCTGGGGTAAGTTCAACTTCATCGCACTAGCTAATTTCTCAGCGAAATGGATCAGATTACACTTGTGTGCTTAGGGAGAAGTCTTCCATGTTAAAGTATGGAGAATTGATACCTATTTTAGTTGACATAGACAATTTAGGTCCACATGGTGGGTGTATGGATATTTAAGCGTGCATTTCGTAATTTTTAGGCTCTTTCTCAAAATTTCATTTCATGTAAGTTGCCGATAGTCATTTTATTCGGTTGGTGATGGGAATTTTGTGACGTTGATCTTCTTGTCTACAGTAGAATATGCCTTGTAGCGAATGGCATATGATTTTTCATCGAAGTAGTATGAATTGACTTTGTTTTCTATATTTCAGGTTAGAACTGTCTTGGATATTGGGTGTGGATACGGTAGTTTTGGTGCCCATCTTTTTTCGAAGCAGTTATTGACCATGTGCATTGCAAATTATGAACTCTCTGGTAGCCAAGTTCAACTGACTCTTGAGAGAGGTCTACCAGCTATGATTGGTTCATTCTCGGAAAAGCAGTTGCCTTATCCTTGTCTTTCATTTGATATGGTACACTGTGCACGATGTGCCGTTGAATGGGAGCAGAAAGGTTTTTTCTAAAACCTTTTCCTTGACAGTTGGATGTTATCTATTTGTTGGTTTCTGAGGAAATAAAGAATAAAATTGTTTTGTTCTACTCTGAGAAGTCATATGTGTTGCATGATGTATGATAATTTTCAAACATTCAGCTAGTCTAATGAGGGCTATATCTGTTTCCATGGAAGTAGTGCTCACATTTGATAGCTTTCAAGTTGACTTCCCTTTTGTGTTCATATAGAACCTAGGGATCATGTGGGGATGTTGTATGATTCCTTTTAACCGTCGTGCTCTCTCCTATAGCTCCTGATTTCAAATTTGATTTAGGATATTGTTTCATCAGTACCTAAGTACTTGGACTATCTGCTTTCGGCATATTACTGTTTGGGAGTAGAATCAGACTAAAGAGGCTTGGGCACTGTATAGTGGTTGAATATCACTGCCCTGGATAATTTCTCAGGAAAATCTTTGTTATAGTATTAAATAGATGTTAAGATTCCCAGTTCTCATTTACTCATCTGTTTGTTTGATTTTCAAAATTAAGCCAAACTTAACGTCTCATAGAAAATTGCTGATCAACTTTTTCATAGACAATAAGTATGTTTTATGTCCTGGGTTTTCTTTTGCAGTGAATATGAAATAGTCCTTTTTGGTTGTTTATGTTGTTGGAATAACTGTAAAATGCTTGACTGCATGTTCAGATGGAGTTTATCTGCTCGAAGTTGATAGACTTTTAAGGCCTGGTGGTTACTTTGTCTGGACCTCACTGGTGACAAACAATCAGAGATCACTGCGTAATAAAGAGAACCAGAAGACATGGAAATTTATACGTGAGTTCACAGAAAATTTGTGCTGGGAAATGTTGTCTCAACAAGATGAAACTGTTGTATGGAGAAAGACAACAAAGAAGAGCTGTTATTCTTCTAGGTAATGCAGTAAGCTGGTTCAATGTGTTTAGATGATGATTTTAATTTATCCGACTATAATGAATTTAAAGTGACAATTGGTTAGCATCTTTACAGAAAATCTGGAGAAGTTCCCCCAGTTTGTGGCAAGGGTCTCTATGTTGAATCTCCCCATTATAGGCCACTTGAATCTTGCATAAGTGGAACTCAAAGTCAACGATGGATTCCCATAGAAGGGCGAACAACCTGGCCATCTCATGCTAGGCTGAATTCCTCCGAACTCAAGCCCCATGGTAATGACAGAACAACTCAACTATTTGTCATGAAAGGAAGTTTGTGCTGTCACTAAAAGTTTCTTCTTTTTATCAGGTGTTTATCCAGATGACTTTGGGGAAGACACTGTTAATAGGAATAGAATTATTGGGAACTATTGGTCCTTACTTTCCCCTCTTATATTTTCGGATCATCCAAAAAGGCCTGGAGATGAGGATCCAACTCCACCATTCAACATGCTTAGGAATGTGATGGACATGAATGCACAATTTGGTGGTTTAAATTCTGCTCTATTGGATGCGGGGAAGAGTGTGTGGGTTATGAACGTAGTGCCAACATCAGGACCCAACCATCTTCCCCTAATTATGGACAGAGGTTTCATTGGTGCTTTGCATGACTGGTATGCTGATTTTTCTCACATTGACATAATTTCCTTATTTTGTTACAACGGGCATAAATTGTGTTTTTCTTAGGAATGCGTTTCGTATTATTTTCACGATATTGAAGAAATTACCAGCAGTCATCATATGCCAGATGTGCTTCCCTTTATTTAAATTTGCAACTTAGATGGATTGGCCACCTTACTTCATTGGCAAAGCCTTATGTTTTTAGGATTTTGCTTATTAGTCTGCAATTATATTCTTTTCGAAGGCAACCTTCTTTTCTTATTTCATATTGGTCAAATGTTTTGCAGGTGCGAAGCATTCCCTACATATCCAAGAACGTATGATATGCTGCATGCTGAAGGACTATTATCACTTGAATTTGCCCAGTCTCGCCGCTGCAATATGCTTGATTTATTCTTGGAAATGGATAGAATACTTAGACCTGAGGTTTGACTCTCTCATTCTTATTGTTAAATGAATGTCATGGATTCATTGTCTTACTGCAGGTAAATAAGGCATGAAATTTTTTGCAGGGTTGGATCATAATGCGAGACACTGCTGCTCTGATTGAAACAGCCAGAGCATTCGCTACTCAGCTGAGATGGGATGCCCGTGTAGTAGAGACTGAAAGCAACGGTGACGATAGGCTTCTAATCTGCCAGAAACCCTTTACCAAGAAATTATAGAAATATTACCATAGATTGAAGTTCAATGTGGTGTGCGAGATTTTCTCCGTCTTAGATTTTTTTACACCATTAAAGGTTCAACCAAAACAGGAAGAACACTTTTTTCTGGAACAAGCAATGAAGCACACGTACAGGCAAGGAGCAAAAAAAGAAAGTACAAACACAAAGGATAGTGGCTGATGTTGGACAAAATTTCCATGAATCCGTAAGGTGTTCATGGAGCTGTAATTATGAAAAACCATGGGGCGAGTGGATTTGAATTTGTTTTCAGGGTAGGCCATTTGTTATTTACAAGAGTACAACCACGGAAGAATGATCCGATTATTTTAAAACATGACAAATAAGCAAAGCTGTTGTCTTGTATCAAACAATCTGCAAATATCATCCATATGTGAAGATTCTTTTTCTGCACTCTCGTGCCCGTCCGTTTGTTTTTGACATTATGTCATTGATCTGAGAAAGAATATTAGAAACACGAGGTTGGTACTCGATCAAACGTTCCGAGTCTTGTCATGCTTCGTCCACGGGGGAATCAAAAAGTGAAGGGCCAAACTGGCAAAACCGTTGTAAATGTATCTGTAGTTGTACTGACGAGTGAATAGGTGGTTTATGTTCAAGCCCATCAGAATCACGAAAGGGTTTCTTTTTGAGTTTGGTTGCAGATAAAGTTGTGGCTGGTCGCCAATGCCTGTTTTTGTTTTTTTGTCTCTGGTAGTTAATGGCAATGTTCGTTATTCATTTCTGGGCAGTCATCTATGAGCTATAACTACCTGGCGGTGTGGGTAAATGCTCACCGACAAATCGATATTGGAAGAAAGCTGGGAGTGAGCAATTCTTTCCCTGATAGAAGCAAAAAGCAGCGGATATCCATCCGACTTCAATGACAGGACAATGACTTGCATGGAATGCCCATTGATTATCATGTGCTTTTGCCGTTGGGCAATTTGAAGCTCCACTCTTGGTAGGAATTGGATGTTGCCAATCAAAATTAATTTTGAGGAAGACTCAGCATGAATGTATAGTATGGGAGTCCTGGAAATCCGCTTAAAAACTTTGGGCGGGTTGAATGATTGGGAACCTACCATGTAAAGTTAGGCTCTACGGTTGAAAGTTTGAAGCTTTTATTTAATCCCATTTTAGTCGGCGTCTCAGCTATCTGAAATGTAAATAAAGCAAGGTGAAATTGGCCATAGCCAAGCTCGAGATCGATGGGTTCACGGCCACACCTTCAAAACTGGGTACCATTGGGCATACACCTCCTACTTGCAGTATTTTTTTCTCCAAAACTAGTTGACTGACTCGCTTAGTAGCAGCAGGTTAGAAGTGTAAGGAGGATTAAAACTACAGACATCCGAGAGGAGAGATGTCCTTCAAAAATTTATCCACTAGGGCAAGCCTCGCGAGAACATTCGCAGCAATTATTGTTGGTTGGATGTCATTGCCCTGGTCGGTAATTTTTCTCAACTTATTTAACAATCAAGAGAAGGTTTTGACGGTCTGGCTGCGCCATTTTGCTTTCAATTCCAGATCCGATTGGCCTGACCTCCAAAATTGCTATGCTCGATGGTACTCTGCATCAAGAGAAGTCGTGATTCTCCAATGATTTTAGCTTTACATCTGCAAACAGGTATAACTTTTCTTCCTCCGTTCACTTTATTTGTTCGAGAATGAATTACCTATCGCAACAGTTCGTAGAAAAAATGAGTATAATCATTCCCTCTTTATGTGGTTTTAGACAGAAGAGGCCAAAGAAATGAGCTTGGGCCGTTTTTCATATACGAAGAAATGAAACTCAAATAAAAATTTGTAGATAATCAAAGCCACTGATTGTTCCTAAAATAAACCCCTCATATCCCACATTCTATACATTCAATAAGAGTAATCTGGTTCATTTCGGAATATTCCTGTTGGTCTGGGAAATTGAGTCCTAATCCGTCTACCTTGTGGTTCATGGCAGATGACGAATCTATTAGTTACTCCGTCAAATGCTTGCACAACTCCTTGGGCTTCTCAAGTTTCTAGGCGTGGCCGGCCTTTTTGATTGTTACCAATCGAGAGTTTTGATCCAAGTGCCTGCAAAATTTTACTAATCAGAATATGAAGATATTGCATAAGAGCTTTGGGAGCTCATATGTACAAATGCGGAGTGGCCTGGGATTACAAATATGGCATTACAAATACAGCCTTAATCCGGTATGAATTTCCATCACGCAAGCCCTACGTCGCGAACTTCAAATATTTGTCAGTGATCAGATGTGAAGGGATTGACAGTGATGTTTTATATTGAGGATCAGAAAACGAAAATATCTCTAGATTCAGTGTTGCCACCTTATAAAACACACATTGATATTGCCGCCACGGTTGTGAATTGTACTTGTAATCTATAAGTTGCATGCATCCGTTTGCAGATTATACTTGTGAGTTAACAGCATTTTCTCAACCGCATACTGCACATGCACAACTCTTGGTTGCAAACAAACCTTTTTCAGCCGGTGAGCCAGTTCGATAGGGAATAGTTTGTCCTGTTCTCCCCTGATTGTCAAGGTTGGCTGCATCCACAGGAATTAAAAAAGGATCAAGGAAAGCCCATGATATTAAAGACTCTCTGTGCACGTATATTGTTTGGAACACTGAATGAATAATTTCATCCAAAAACGAATCTTCTCAGAATAAAAATGTTTTTCATCAATAAACAAGAAACAAGCATCGGATGATAATGTGAATAACACTATTTTGTTTGAAAAGAAATGACCAAAGATCGACTCACAACTGTTATCCAGGTTAACTCATAATTAACAGCTTCTTTGATGATAATCTTCATTAATTCTTAAGAACTTCGTGGAGAATGCGGATAAAAAGACTGCCACATGTGAGAGTTTGAGCAAATATTTCCAGAACAGAAAACCCGAAAGTCTTTCGTTGTTTTGCATCATCTCTTTTTTCTTTCTTTTTTTGTATATTCCGATCATATCTTTCTTTCATGTCCTCGTATTCCAATTGCAACTCTGTAAACTATCAATAATTGAAGATGAATACTTAATCGACGAACAGCTATCATAAATCAAAGGAAGTGTCCGGAGAAGGCATTCAAGAGATAATGGCCTATATTGCTATTATAAAAACTAAAATAGCTAGAGGTGTGCCTTTGTTGTTATTCGAGTAAAAAAATATGGAGCAGTTCTTGTTGTCTCAGAACAAGTTGCGTCGAGAATATCATTTAACTAATGCAACATACCGGAGTGATTTTAGGAAGATAGAACAGCTTCTCTCTTTTAATACGGATTGAATCATCTCCTCTTGGACGTACTCTGTGCAACATCAGCTACAAGAGCCAAGCCATTCGTGAGATGGGGCAGCAGCTACAATTCAGCTTCAGATCTTCTTCAGAGATTAACCACAATCACTTGATTACATGATCAGGTATCAGAAATCCAATAACGCAACAGGATGACCATCAAATCGGTTTTTAGGTAAGGTAATGTAAGAAGAAAATTGCTACAAAGTTAGTAGCAATTTTGACCAAACAAATACAACTTGTATTCAATTTACAGATATATCATGTAGATCCCTCACAAAGATAGTATAATCTATTTATTATTCAATCAATTATTTCTCAATAGCTTCTCTATTCAAAACATCATCATGTGCAAATAATTAATTAAACAAATAAAATATTAAACACAATAAAATACAACTCTCATGAAAAAATAATAATTGAATTTCAATCAAGATAACTATTAAGCCATTGGTTTAAGCCTTAATGATCATTTCATCTCTAGCAAAATAAAATCAACACCATAAAATATAAAAATAAAATTATCAAATGAGGAGTACTTGAAAGATTTATAATAATATTACCATAAAATCAAAAGGAGATAAGAAAAATAAACTTTTTTTAGATCACTTCTCCTTTGAATATACAATCTCCATCTTATAATCTGCGTTTAAGAATTCCAAAAACTTAGAGAAGAGCCTCCAAAGAAGATAGACAAGAAAAGATAAAGATCTCCAATTTCATGCATGATTAACCCTTTTATAATTGGAAGCATTGGAGCATTTATTGTTAGAAGTCGCTGTAGCAAATTCATAATTATCCAAAATTTTTCCATCATGCACGCCACTCTCACTCGTCAGTGTATCGACGCTACTTCTTCCTCCCACCGCCACTACAACAGGCCACTGCCATGGAGCTCAACGCAGGGTCGACCGATGCCGCAACACTCATGATTCCTTTCTTTATAGTAGTGCCACGACACTCAATAAAGAGCCCACGAGCGTTGCGACACTCACTATTTTTTCTTTGTTTTTAATTTGCTTTGCACTATCACAACGTCCAATGCACGGGCTCTCAATGTCACGACACTCACTTTTGGCCGACTGTTCTCTTTATTTCTTTACGTTTTAACTCCGATTTACTCGCTCCATAATCATATAACCTTCAAGACAAATAAAAATACAATTAAAACCCTAATATAACACTAAAAGTTACTAACTCTAAACATAAATCAAAATTTATCTAACTTAAGAAAAATCAATTAAAATTCGATCAAAAATCACAAAAACCTTGAACACTAGATACGATTAAGCATATAACCTAGGAAAAATATAGATATATCTTAGACTAATTACCTATCTTCTATATATACATTGATTTATACATCGTAAAATAATTTAAAGTAGGAGGTTCCCTCTTCCCTACAAGCAGGGAGAAGTAGGAGGTCTATTTTTCCTCTGTCAAAAGTCTCTCTCCTATAACTATCCTTGCCACACCATCTATTAGCAAATTGGTGTTATGCCACTTTCAACAAATACCTCTTTTGGTAATTACTGGTTCTATTTTCGAAAAAAATACATAAGTTAAACCCTCTTCATACCTCCATATAACCCTTGGCCCAGAGTACAAGGGTCGAGTACTCTCAGGTAGTCACTTTCAATATCTATAATATCATAATTCTAAACATTTGTTCTACACAATAGTACCCATATACTTCATGCCTCTCCGGGCATGAAAAAGCTTAAGACGTAAATGTGTTTGATCCTTCGGAAATGGAACAACCCTCTCACTAATCTAGAGCCCATTGCGACCTGCATATGCGCCTACTCACAGTATACGTAAAGTCAAATTTACTAACTTTCAACTTATTGAAAACTTGATAAAAATTATCTACAGGGCTAAGAAAGGAATCATATAAATATGCCTGAAGGCAACGTGAGGTAGAGCTAAGTTCGAAAACAACATGATAGATATTATCCTTAAGGGCTATTAATCATGGAAGTAAAATGCATCTATATGACCGTGTTAAATGAGGTCTTATAAAATAGCCGCATAACACATCATTTGATCGGGAAATCAAATCATGATAGAGTAAAGTGGTAAATCTAAAAAAGTTCTAACATATATATGTTCCAAGCTCAAAGCATATCGGCATATTTACGGTGAGCTCGGACTCTGGAACCTATATCGAAACCCACTGCTAAGTAATAGACTGACAACTTTATATGATGCATGATTATGGTTTGTACTCACATTAAAAAACATCTCAACTAATAGACAAAAGAAAGGAAATAAATGAACAACATCTAGCATACTAAACCAGGCAAGTGCAAACAATAAACAAATAAATAAATAAAATAAGTCAAATAAATAAAAGAATGATACTAAAAATAATAGTGGATGAGTAATATCAAGATAAGTAATAAATAATAATAATATAAATACCACCAAATAAATATACGACTAAACGCGAGTGAATAATAGCACATATGTGAGTAAATAATAGATATATATATAATTAAAAAATAAATAGATAAATAAATAAATAAATAATAAAAATTAATCATCAATAATAGTAGTGTAAATGTCGAATATATGAATATATGACAAAAAAATGAATAGATAATAATATGAGCGAGCAAATAAATATTAATTAATTAATTAATTAGGATAAACATGAACAATAATAATATTAATATGTAAATACATCATCAATAATAATGAATGATCATATAATCATGCATCAAACACAACAAACACATAAAGAACAAGAAATAAATCGATAACGAATAATAAATGAATAAGTAACAAATAATAAATAAATAAATAAATAAAGCACTCATAATATCTAAATATACCAAATAGTGTGGATATAAATCTAAATTAATGTAGGGGATTTCGAATTACGGAAAACGGTTAAAAAATGGACAAAAATGGGTTGAAAATGATTGAAAATGGGCTACCGAGTCAACTAGGGCGAGTGGGCAAGTCGAAACGAGTCAACTCAAACGAGTCAAGCTCCTGGGTGAGCTAGGCAACTCGGTTAGCTAGGTCAGGTTACAGACGGGTCTCACTAGTGGACGCAGACACAAACAAAGGATGGCAAACATGGACGCAGGAAGCATACAAACACATGGAATCAACAGTGGTAAACGGACACAAACAAGACCATGCAAGCACAAACACAATGATTGGGTAGATGAGCACCAAACGGGTCGGCGGTGCCCATCGCCGAAAATTACCAACAGTTGGGGTCATCACTGGTTGGGATCAACTGAGGACGACAAGGTGGAGGTGACTGGGGTGGTTGCCGACGGAGCTCGGCCTTTGGTTGGAGTTGCCGGCGGCAAGCAAACTATCAGAAAAGGACAAAATTGTCGTCAGGAAAGCAGGAGTTGCCGGCGGCAATCATGGCCACAACAGAGGTCGAAGTTGTACTCAATGAAAAGTCTTACAAAGGGAAAGTTATCTGGGTGGTCGGCCTCGTCTGAGGAGGCTCGACGGCCCCAAAAACTACGGCGGTGGTGGAAATCTGACAAACAAAATGCCATCCCCGACTGTGATTGCGGCGGAGTCGGAGTTGGTGGATGGTCTGGGTTACCGATCCAATGGCCATAGGTGGGCTGGAGCCACACCAGCTGCGGCCCAAAGTGGCGACGACACTTGGGGTAAAGAAACTCCGAAAATGTAGGAGAAATCTATGAAAATTAATTGGATGTAAGCTAGGGCTGACATGATCGAACCAAATCTTGCCATGTGGCACTATCAAAATGCTCAACAACTCATGTACATAGTGGGTGCACCTAGAATATATACAACATATATATGTGGTTGGAAAGCTCTGATCGACGCCAACAAAAGTTGAGACTGACTCGAGGCCTAACAATTAAAATTTAGGCAAGAAAGTTAAATGGGTTTCGAAACTAGAGACTCAATCGGATGAAGATCTAAGACTCAAATTAAATTGGACTCACAGAGGCAATCTGGTAGTGTGAAATCCTTAAGATGCAAGTAAATAAGATACCATGAGAAAATCCAAACGGATACTTAACATTGCAACGACCTAAATTGTAAACCTAAAGCCCTGAGCTAACACAAGCAAAAACCTATATACTTCAAGTATACATTAATAACTCATACTTTGCTATACTATAACTAATACTATCATCTGTACATCAAGTATATACAACTTCCATAACATGCTTATACAACTATATAGGTCCTATATTTATGGCTTGAAAGTTGAACTAGTTCAAATCGACTTGAGACTGACCCAAATCAGGCAAGGCAACAAGCAGGTAAAACCTTAACCCGAATGTGTGGTTTTACAATATTAGATTTGGCTCTTGTATCACCTTTTATTTTATTTTTTAGACTTTGATTTATCATTTTAAAGATAAGAGTATCTGGTGTGAATCTCTTTATGAGCCACATTCTAAGTCCCCTGAACATATAGGCTGCACCTAGTATATGTAAACTCGCTAAAACACCTATGAAGTATGTAAGGTGCAATAATTAATATCATATAAGTATATAGAAGTAATGATATAATATAAAGAGTCTTATTTGAAAAAAATATAATATTAAGCTGAACTAGTAAAATACAAAGTTCACATGTGTAAGATCAAAAATAAAAAGTTAGTTCTATATGTAATATCTATGTAGGTAAGATCTAATATATTAGCTGAGGATGAGTTTTTAACCTTCAATTTAGTTAATCATATTTGAAAAGATAATTAAGTCTATCAATTTGTACTGATTGGGCTGAAGTGCTACAACATGTATTATATCTAAACATATAAGAATAAAAATAAAAATAAAAATAAAATTGAAGAAACGTTTTTTTAAAAAATATTGAAGGAATGTGCAAAGATGATAAGAAAATAGTACAAATTACTAATTAAATGATGTATATAACATACCACCATGATTTTATTTCCTATTGTCAATGATAATTTTAGAGAGTGATCCCCGAAAAAATTAGAATTTGTAAAAAAAGTTTTGGATAAGAAGATCAAATTTATAATAAGAAATTTTTTAGTTAAAAAAGGGTGCTAACCTCGTAAATATAACCTCTTTCAAAAGTTACAATCTAAGGTCAAAGAGTGTGCCCTTTCGTACGGAAGAGGTGATCTCTACGGTGCTTTTGTCTCTGCGCACTATACACGGAGACAATCATGACTATTAAATTTTAATAACTAAATATTTTAATAACCTAAATGTTCAATAATCACTATATAACCGTTTGAGATTTTTTACAAACCACTTCAAGAATGACCTTTGCATATAAATTTGAGGGTAAGGATTGCCTCTGCACCGGGTGCAAAGAGAAAAGTGGAACATGTTCTTTTATAAGGAAGATTGAAGATGTTTCTCTTAAAGAGCACACATCTCTATAAGGAGAATGTTTTTAAAAAGAATTGAATATTTTTCTAAAATATTGAATATTTTTTCTAAAATATTGAATATTTTTTAAAAAATTGAATGTATTTTTTTAAAAAAGTTTATTAAAAAGATGGAATACAAAGATGGTAAGAAAACGTCATACTTTAATAAGCTATATCAGATTATCAATGACAATTTGGGAGGGTGATCTTAAAGAAGCAAAAATAGAAAATACTACATGATATAATTTGGACGGGATTTGAATTTATATATTTCTGTTTTTGTGGAAAGAGTGTGGTCCTGTAAATATTAAACCCTTTGGAATGTTATAAATTAACCATTTTACAAGGAGGCACGTCTCTTCAGACGCATCATTTCTAAAGAGATGCAAATTTATTGAATTTTTTCCCCTTTATTATATGTATTATTAAATGGGTATAAGAGAGAAGGATGTGACTTGTGACAGACGATTGATGTGTCCGTGTAGAATGATCAAAACAATAATCCTCGCTCAGCAATATTTTATCCCTAATAGTAAATTAGAAAGAGAAATGTTTTAGAAGCAAAAACTGCTTTAAGTTATTCGAGTTTTCAACATTCTCTGACAAAATAAAATCATAATTTAATCAGAGAAAATAATCCATTCCAGCTCTATGTAATATATACAGATGAACAGCCTAATAATGTTAAGAAGATTACAGATCCGACCGTTTGTGTCGGGGCACAAAATTTTACCCAATGTCAGTGTAGTCCAGCAAATTTCACCAAGCCTACCGCACAGAGGGCACCAATCAAAATGCAGGCTTGACCCACATTGGCATAGAGATATTCGACTTTGATGTGCCCGGGTAATGAGACTCATTGCTCATATCATCCAAGGAGAACACACCCAGACCTAATCCCCCTTCAACTTCGGCCAATCCAAATATTGCATCATGGTAATCATCAAGAAAGTATATGCAATTCCTCTTATAGGCTTTGGTTTCCTTTGAAGCCGGTAAACATATCGCATTATTAAAGCCCACAAACAAGGTATAGTCACCTATACTTTTGACCTCAATCAAACTTCTTTCCTTCAAATATAATTCATAAAGTTTAAAAAAACTGTATGGTGCAAGGTACCATCCAGAGGGATATCTTCGAGAGCTCCATTATTGTCAACAAAACATGACTCCTCGACACTAAAAGAAGCTTCCCGCACACTCTTCCACGTAGTAAAACTATAAACCAAAAGGAAGGAAGAATGGCAACTAGGGCGACTAATTAAGCGAACTAGCTCACGAGCATTTGACGTTCAACTCGATTTAAAACTTAACATTTAAATGATCGAGTTTAAACTCAAATCCAACGAGTCGAGATTGAATAAGGTAGTGTTCAACTTGACTTGACTCAATTATAACTTAAAATTGACTTGTAGCTTGCTTCGAACTCGACTTAGTAATATATATAATATCACTTGCTTAATCAAAATATATTTAAAATTATAAATAAATATTATTATTAACTATATATTAAAAGATAGTGGTGGTGAAGGTGTTTTATTTTATATTTTATATTTTTTTATCAAATTTTGGTCGTCCTTATAATTGAACGATCGAGATTAAAATTTGAGATAGAAATATGATTTGCCCCTAGACTAAAATAATATATATATATATATATTTCATTGTAACTAGTTATATTTATTTATATACAATAAAATATCAAAGTAGCATATTAGCTTAGTTGGGAGAGTCTTAGGCAAAAAACTGAAGGTTGAAATCCACACTCACCACATTATTTAATATCATTTTCTGTTAGATATGTCTTTCATTATTAATAATTTCCTTCACCCTAAGAAAAAGGGGAAAAAGAAATCATAAATAAATGTTGTTAATTAAGTGAGCCAAGTTACTTTCAACCTTATAATAGTTCCCGAACGAATTAGTTTCGAGCACCCGAACAAGGTAGTTTTAAGCACCCAAATGAGTTGGTTTTGAACTCGACAAAATTAAACAGTTTAACTGTATTCGAGTTCGAGTCGAACACAAACAACATAAAAATATTCGAGTCAATTTTGAGTATATATGTTCAAAATTCGTTCGATCTTGAGTTGAGTTCGAACGAACTACGAGCTATTCAAGTTGAGTTCGAACAAGTTGTGCTGCTCCATACAAGCCTAACGAACCACTTAATTTAAAATTAACCTTGCAGGAAAAATCTGTCAATGATTAGCGATGGAGTAGAACTGGCCAAGGTTTTTAAATCTCGACCACTGTTTGTCAATTGATCGATAAAAAGATAAGCATGTAGTATTGAAGCCCAAAGTTAATGACCATGCCAGCAAAATCACCACTTGCAGGGTCTGATGATAAAGCAGTCCTCACAGTAAACACGTCCCAAACTTCTTGCGGGGTGAACTCTTCCAGATATTGACTTACATATTGAAAGGTGAATTTTGGTGGAAGAAAAATTTGACTCCATTGAGGGATTGAGAAGGTGAAAATGGCCGTCTTTACCAACTGTTATCAATCACCCATGAGCACCACCCAGAATCTTCTTTCCCTGAGCTTTGACTTCATTAGTTGACTGATCATAGAACTAGCAAACATCCGCACCGGTTGTTTCAGACAACATAAGCCATGGCACAGGTTTGTAAACACGCATCGGCAGAAGACAATGAGCGCCAGGATCGACAAACAACAACTAAACGAACATAAGCTACAAGACCAACAGTTCTTGAAAGAAGATCGTACTCTAGTTGATTCAATCTTAATAATTATTAAGTTACGGACGGGAGATATAAGAATTTCACTTCTCACAATAAGCGCGTGTGAAGGAAAATAATGGGCGATAAAGAAATTTGAAGGCAAAGGAATTAAAACGTGATCTGCTATTCTTTAGAAGAATGACTAAGCAACGGCTCCATTGAAACAACCGGAAATAGTATATAGAATAGGTTAAAACTACGAATAAGGTTCTAAATACACAAACGCATCCAAATTAACCGGATTCTCCAAAAATAAGACGGAACACGCCCTTCTTTTCTCAACGAACACACGAACAGAGAGAGAAAACAGAGATTGTTCTACCTGAAGTAGTGAAAACGGATATCAGACAGGCGAAATTTTACATACCTGCAATAGTAAAGCACACGGTGCAGGTGCCCTCTTTCGAGCGGAGGACAACAGACGGAAAGAAAATTGAGAGAAAACGGGGAAGACAACAGGTCTGGTCGGGTGGATTGCCTATACGTGCGGCTGCACGAGGAAATAGCTGGGCACAGGGGTTTATGGTAGCCCGTTGACACTTACGGCAATTGCACCTGTTAATCTTATACGCTAAATTTATATTAACAATTTAGTGAGACGAGTTTTTTAAGTATTAATTATATTTATATGATTTATATTGAAGTCCAAAAAATACTACATGACTATTAATAGGATTACATATCTTTCACTTGTGTAAACCTAATTCACAAGCTTATGGGTTTAAAAAAATAAAAGATAAAAAAATTCACATTAAATTTATAATTTAAATTCACTAATAAATACAATTTTATTTACGATAAATTAATAACAAAATATTGATCATATTTTAAATTTATTTTAATAATATAAATTAAATTTATACTTTCACTTGTGGTGGCCTTGTTGCACTTACTCGGCTTGGTATGTGAAATAACGAGATGCTTGTTATTATAAGCAAACGAACTTTTCGCCTTCTGATAAAATAAAAATAGATAATGCTCAAGCGAAAAAATAGAATAGATGTGACTTTGATTACGATGTTTTTTGGTATTGTTAGTTTAATTATTGATACTCTAATTAAAAAACATAATGTAGCTTGTTCAACGTAAACAACACAATCTATTACGTCAAAAACAACAGCAATGGAAGAAACCGGAGGAAGTTTTTCGGACAAAAAGTCAATTATAAATTCATGTACTAAAATACTAGTCAACAGTTTTTGCAAAGTAAACGTAGAAAGGTTTGCTTTGAAAAAAATATACAAGTCAGCCATATCATAAGCTGGTTTTATTATGATTACACGACATCTGAGACAAACTTAACATCAAACATAATGATTAAGGCCAACAAATTCACGGGCGTTACGGGCTCAGCGTGAAAATGTTACCAAAACGCTCCAATTCGGACAACGGACCAGCCATTCCGATCTCCAATCCACCGTCTCCTACCCTAGACTCTGCCAATGATATAGCCCCGCTCCCTTCAATGGAGACCAGGTCCGTTTTCTTTGGCGAACCCCATCCGAAATCAGTATCGTAGACCTGTAGATTGGGAGACCCGGCAACCGAGCGGACCCGCTTACCGAGCAGCTTAATGTATTTGCGGGCCACTTCCCTCATCCCAACCACTGCTCGGCCCTCTAGGGCTCGGATTCCTTGATGAATAATATTGGACGCCATGACCAGTCCATCCAGTCCAGTAAGCTCTGCCCTCCTCGCCTCGCATAGCACCCCACTGATGCAGTTGCCGAAGTATGTGTCTGCCAAAGGCGGGTCAATCCGTGCCCGACAATCCCCAACAAAGCTGAAGTAAACGGTCTCGTCCGCCTCTTCGCAGGCCTCGATCAGGCGGGTCCAGACATGGGCGCAGGCCGCAACGAATGTGGCGGTCGAGTGCCCGTGACCGACGAGATCACGTCCCGGAGCTTCTCGATGAGGTCGCGGGTTAGTACAAATGTGGCTCGGACTGTTTGTCCATCATGTCCAAGTAAGCTCGTCGTCGTCTTCGCCGGCAGCTCTTCCATATGAGTCTCCATTACCGCCGGATTAACCTGCATAACGTCTCCCAGAAACCCTTTCTTGTCATCCTCTAGATCTAACAGCGATCCCCTCTCGTAGACAGGAGCGTCCGGCGCAGACGATCGGTCGCCGCCGGACCGGTGGATCGCCGCCCATGACTTCAAGAACCGGTGGATGCTGTTGCCGTCCGCCGCGGCGTGATGAAACGTTATGCCCAGTGTGAATCCATCGCCTGGGAAGACTGTGAATTGTAGAGCAAGCAGCGGAGACCGGCCACGCTCGTGCGGGGCCGATGGTAGAACCGGCACGAGTGGGTGTGTGAGCGTCACGTCCTTGGCCTCGTCGGCCATGAGGGCGGCGAAGTCGGCGTCCGACTCGGCGACCGACACGGAGACCGAGTCCCCGTCGGCATACTCGATGGTGAAGAAATGGATTACATGTTTCAACGGGAACCGCTTATTGGCTGCTAAGGCTAAGGCGACAGCACGATTGAGATGAGCACCAGAGATATGACCCACGGTATATATCACCACCATGGCAGCCAAACCCCAACCCACTGAGATACATACTGGAGTTAGCTTCAACTTTGCCTAATGATCTATACCCACCGACCCCCAACCGACGAACTCTGCAAGTACCTAAGCTACCATGAAGAAATTACGGTTATGGATTGATCATTACTAAATCCACAAAGCCAACAACTTGATGATGTAGTGTAACTTGCTTTGTGTGACAATGGTGGAGATTCGATTTCAGACATTGCTGTGACTGTGGCAAAGTTGGATTTCCCTCTTCAAGAGCTCATTAGGGGAGAGACCAGAAGGAGTTGGGATTGGGTGCTTAGTAGACCGGCCAAGAGATGCCATGACTTGAGGGGTCTTCGGTGAATACCAGTAGGGAGTCGGACATGCTTCCTCCGCCATGGCCAAGCACCCTTGGAGCTAACAGAGCTCAAACAAAGTTAGCGACTAATCACCAATCTTAAGTTTATGTTGATCGGCATAGTTCATGATTCTCAGGATATTTGTATATTCCATAATTCCTCCGGTTCCTCTCTAGGAATTAACCAGTCATGGAATTAGGTCTTTGGATTTTATGGCAAAATTTTGTATATAAATAATTAAAACAAGTTTTGTGCTAGTGCATGCACCATTATTTTGGATGCACTTTGTGGGTTGTGGGGAGGCCAATAATCACTAGAAATTATTGTTTCAATTACTAGACGAGATGTAAGTTGGTTATAATCAGTACTTATTTAATCACCCATAAGGACAAGTTGAAGCATGCAGAGGTCGGACAAATTGAACGGCCAGGTAGTCCATCCCAGCATATTCTACATGGCCTTAGAAACAAGGACAAGGATAATTAATGTGTCGGTATATAAAACGTCCATGCTAATAATCATATTTATTTTATTGTTTGTAGTAGTCCGATATGTATGTGTGTATATATATATATATATATATATATATATATATGATGAGGCAAAAATGTCAGTATTTATAAAACGACAGAACTTGCTAGCCTGGGATCCTTCTCAAGCAGGAATAATGGGCATTGAAACTTTAGCTTTCACTGGTTAAAAAATAGCTAATTAATTTCAGGAACATTGACATTTGTATACTCACGGATGCCCAAATCAAAAATTTATGCTTCCAAGAGGTGCAATGCAGGTAATGGGCATATGAGTAATTTTGTTGTCTATTGCTCAGTTTTTTTAAAAATGATTAAATATTTATATTTTGTGTAATTTTGGAGTTTTAGCAGGTGCAATGCAGTATCGATCGATACTTTTTTTGAATGAATATTTCAATGTTAAGATGAACAATATTTAGATTGGCATGATTAAGTTGCTGACCAATTTGGATGGAAATATCCAATTTACATGGGAGCTAGGTTAGCTATCCCCCTTTATACATTGATTGCAATGTAACAAGGCATATTATAGTTTTATTATATATGTACTGCATAATTTAGTTTGTGTAATTAGTATGTTTAAATTAATCAAATAAATGATTCATTGATGTGCTATTTGGATTGTTACGAATTTATTTTCGGATTTAAATTAATAAATTGTGGTGAAAATTGAGTAAATATTGATGATAGTTTATTTTTCAAATTAAAAGTGATATATATATATATATATATATATATATAATATTTAAACTGTAAAAATGATAGTTGAACAAATATTTGCCCTACAGCCTGCATCTGTGCTCTAAGGCCCAGGCCCATGTAGTAGGTCAAGAACGGCCATGCCAGGCACAACGGCCCATCATTGTACTGTCATTACCATTTTTTACATACATTTTTATTCAATCTAATAATTCATTAATTAGGTTTATAATACTCACTATAATAGCCATTAATTATTTACGGTATAAATATAGAATTGGCATCGTTATCGGGGTAATATAACAAACACCCTTATTATAACAAATATTTATTAAAGTGAAAAGCAGCGGAACGAGCTATTACACAGCTACAGCATTCTTTCGATCAGCATATCAAAGAACAAAAGGCTCTTCCAGCAATAGTTCGTCAGGCCAAAAGGCAGTCGTTAATGTTGTTTCTAGCGGCTTATAAGACTCGCCTGCAAAGTAATGAGGTAGATTCCTGTCCGAGCTGTTATTATAATGATCTGACACGTATAGAGTACCAATAGCGGCTCCCTCGTCGCTTGTGGACGTTGGATCGCACAGCAGAACGTCTTGTAGCAGCGTAGGAACGTACAAACTTTGTTCCACTGCCAACTGATCGGGATAATTATTGGATGCAGAATTATCGAATATTAATGAAGGTGCAGTAGTGGCTTTGTCTAGGGAGAATGTGCTTGGGTAGCCGAAACTCATGTCATTGCCCATAGTACTAGTGTCAAAGTACTGGGTTCCGGCCAGATGCATGGCCTCCGGCGAGATAATGGCCCGTGGCGCCGGCTTTTGCACCGCCTTGTACGTCCAAAGGTAATGATGGTCGGACGCTGCCTGGTTGAGGTTGGCCAAGGCGAAGAGGTGGGAAATGATGGCCGAGGGGTCGGGTCTAATTGGGAGGTGGGTTATGGGATCTAACCCCATTTGGATGAGTTTCTTCTTGATGGTGGCGTTCCAGTAGTTCTTTATCTCGTTGTCTGTACGGCCAGGGAGATGGGTGGCTATGGTCGACCATCTGCCCAACCATGATCATAATCAAGTAAAATTGATCATTAACTTCCAGACTTGTAAACGATAAGTACAGAATTGAAGAAAGAAAACAGTCATGCGAGTACACAAGCTAGGTAGTTTAACGCAAACTATATTTGAATGTTGGCCATGATACTGTTGTCACTGTAATGTTTGTAAAGTGTGTTCTACGTACGTATGCAGCGGAAATGTTCGAACTTTTGAACGCTGTTCAACTCTAGAAAGATTTTGGGGCGGCTTACTTGTTTCCGAGTGTCGAGTGAAGATTGAGGATGGTTCGCTGCTCTTGAGGGGAGAACTTCCCCTTCTTGATACGCGGCCTTAAGTAGTTTGTCCACCTCAATCTGCAGCTTTTGCCACACCTGTTCAGCACTGTAGATGCATATATATGTCAATACCATCATTCTCGTCGTTGTAAAAGCAGTAAACAGCAATCAAACTAATTGGGAAGAGGAAAGGGGGTGATCATATATACGAAGGAGGACGTCGAATGTGGTAAAAATTAATTCATATAAATAGATAATATTGTTCTGATCTAGCAAAGGCTGCTTCACCCGCAAGCTTGGGGATGACTCTCCACTTGCCATGGCCATGTTTGTGAATGTAGTGGACAAGCTTCTGGTCTTCCTCCGGGCTCTAGGGGCCTTTCTTTAGGCTATTTTCGTCGCTGCGACAAGGAGAACTCATGTTGCATTCTTGCCTACTTGTTGCTGTACCAAACAAATCACCAAGGTTTGCATACATATAGCATTGCCGCTATCAGTTGCCTTATTTGTTTGAGGTTAATTAATTAACAGAAAACGACGTGGGGGATTGCGAAGTTGCCCCAAGTTGCTCAGTTGCAGTTTATTGATTTTAACTGCGAGTCAAGACGTTATTTTCAATCACCAAAAAAATTGAACAAATTGAACAAGCAGGTTATCTGAATCGAACAGATGACTTTCTCATTACACATGTGATGCTCTAGCCATTTGAGCTAAGCAGGCGCACATAAAAATAAAAAGTGCATATAAATTCGGAAAACAAGGAGATCTTATTAAATTAAATAATAATAAAAAAGAAATAAGGGAGGATCCTCTCATCCCTTATCCTCAAGCTAACCCTTCCCTTACCTGTAAGGTTAGGATGATTGTCCCATTTAATGTTGAATCCCCGAGGATAGATGATTGATTTACCCATTCAAAGTAATTTACACGAAGAACTCTCTTTTAACCGAATATATTATTTTTTACACCAAAGCTTGCAAGGGAGTTGTGGATATTATTGTACAATAGACTTGTTGAAGCAGTTCAACACATTGTCGTACGCAAAAGAAATTGTGGAACTATCCAAATTATTTTGGCAAGTCCTCAAAATTGTATGGAAGAAAAAATTTGGATCCAAAAACTAATTAGTCATATACTAGCATTATATATATATATATATATATATATATATATATATATATATATATATATATATATATATATATATGGGTCGAGGATGCATTATTGCCCAAAACCAGGATATTGGGATTGGATCAATGGCTTCAAAACCTTTCAAGCAAAATTAATATATATTCAAACTCTTTTTAATTGTAGGGGCACTTCTTGGATCTCCAATTATGTTACGATCAAAGTATTCACCATTAATTGATCCTCAGAAGATCAACTATAGTTGTCCCCTTAGACGTCTCTTGGGGGAGGAGCCAACACCTACTTGTTAAAAGCGGCCTCTAGGACAACTGGCAGTAAAAAACTAGTTGATTTTAACTGCGCTCAAACTCAATTTTATTTGTTTGGATTATTTTTACTGTAACACCCCAATCCGGTTTACTCTCAACCCGGACCAGAACTGTTACAAAGGATCGAACTACTCGTAAACCGATTAAGTTGGCTGACCCAAAACCTAAACGGCTACGACATAACCCTCTCGACGTCTCAAGATGGAGCACGCCGCTAATGCGCAAACAATATATGAATGAGATGCAAAACCCTAATAGGATACTACGTGAATGTCATGATAATCACCGCACACCAAAATAATTAAAACAGCAATAAAATTCATAAAACCCGGAATAAAACGGACAGAACTTCCCCTAAAAGTGCAATAAGGGGATGACCTGTTAAAATACGGCACAATATGTATATATATAAAACAACAATTTATATCACACTAGACTTCAAATCAACTACACATATCGTAATTGGCATCTAGCCCACTTGCAATTCATGTTCATCGTGTTTTTGTTCATTTCAACTCAACATAGCTGATCATTCCTGGACATTGAAACTTTTCCAAAACATTTCTAAGAAAATTCATACATTTCTAAACAAGATCTACAAGTCTCATAACTCATGCATATGTACACAACATGTATATCACAAGCATCATTCAACCCACATCATATCTTACGCAAAAGTCGGCGCGGCGCCAGGTATGCGTGTGCAATGCAAGCGCTACTCCTTCGTCGAGGCCGGCATACACCAATCATCATCCTTGTAAAACCCACGATTCGAGTTAGGGTTTTATATTCAGAACCGGTCGGGTCGACCGTTATTTTTTCGAGTTGAGTCAGTTTCAGGACACGTGTACCGAGCCGACGTCGGTCGCGTGTATGAGCTATGAGGGTCATGCGTACCCAAGTATATGATGATAACGTCAGGAACACAGCAGAACAGAATGAGTTATCAGAATATATGAGAGTATGCCAGTGATTTTTTTATTTTTTTATTTTTATATATAGTAGATCGTAGAATTAGTTTTAGGACGTTTACCGCGTTAGGACGCGTTACGGGCATTTTGGGTGGGTTGATAGTTCTAGAGCATATCATTATGATTTTTTTGGTGTTGTTTGATTTTATGGGATTTTTCCCAAATTTTTTGGAATTTTTCTTACGACTTAAATATTATTTTGACTCGAGTCGGAGACGAGTCAAGTAATATTTACGACTTTGCCACCGCACACCCCCGACATCTTCTTCCCAAACCCCGACGCCGCCCCTTTGCAGCGTCGCCGCCGCCGCTGTCGGCGCCGCCCGGCCGCCGATCGTCGCCGCCCAGCTCCGCCACGGCGTTGCCGTGCTGCCCCGACCAGCCCCGGCCGCTGCCAGGCCGCCGTGACGCCGGAATCGCCGCCTAGCGCCGCGGCTACATTTCAGCCGCGTCGTCGATTCTGCCGCCGGCGACCGTCGCCGCCACGATCAGGAGGTCGCCTCAACACCCTCAGCCCTCCAGCGACCTTCCCCGACCGGCACAGAGGCCATCACCGCCCAGGGCGGCCGGATCGAGCCACCCATCGCCGCCGGCTCTGTTTTAGCCTTTTTCCGGCGAGCCACCGCCTCGGCCGACCATGTGGACGTCGTGGATGTGTCGGGCTCGCCGAGCCGGTTCCAATGGTACCCTATATGACCCCTATCCAGCTAGTAGACGCCGCCGGCGATTGTCGCCGGAAAACCACCGGAAGTCGCCGGAAAACCGCCAGTAGCTGCCGGAAAACCGCCGGAAAATCGGAATTTCTGGAATTCGCCGGAATTCACCGGATCTTCCGCGGGGCTCACCCAGTGGAGCCCGATCGAGCTTCGGACGCCGATGAGCGCCGAATTTGAGCTCCGAGACGCGCGACGGAACCCTAGCCGTCGCCGATTGCCGACGACGTGAGGTATAATTACCTCCGATTGATTTATTTAAAATTGATGATAATTGTTAGCATAGCATGCTAGGGTTAATTAATTATCATGATTAATGTCTTGACCATGAATAAAGTAAAGATGTGCATGATGAGATTATTAGTGAATGAAGTGATCTAATGAGATGAATTGTGTATGAACATGTTAATCTAGTACGATGCAACTTAGAAGAACAGAATAAGATATGGTATGAGTAGTTGAGTTAGGATTATTTATTCTTATAATTATTTGATGGTTATTTTGATGATGATTCTGTGTTTAATTGTGTTGAGTTTGATGCATCATTTAGTTAGCGGGCGTTAGTATTTAGTTTTGATGTGTAGGTACGGAATAGGAGCCGTCGCCTAGCACAGGTAACCGGGAACGAAGCAGCGTTGTA